>JAYDYQ010000265.1:0-180095 GCA_034814905.1 Penstemon davidsonii
CCCTAAGTGCTTCATATATTATTTTTGACTTCCCAAAACTTGCAATTTAAAAAAAAAATAAAACTTTTCGGGGCACCCCGAAAATCGAGCCCTGAAAAATGACGTCTTAAAATCAGCTAAATCAGAGTCCGAAAAACAAAACAAATGGCTCATATGTGCTTAATATATTATTTGTTGACTTCCCAAAACTTAAAATATCAAAAAAAAATGAAACTTTTCGGGGAACGAAAGTCGAGCCCTGAAAAATGACGTCTAAAAATCAGCAACATCAGAGTCCGAAAAACAATACAAATGTATCCTAAGTGCTTCATATATTATTTTTTTGACATCCCAAAACTTAAAATGTAAAAAAAAAAAGAACCTTTTCGGGGCAACGAAAATCGAGCCCTGAAAAATGACGTCTTAAAATCAGCAAAATCAGAGTCCGAAAAACAAAACAAATGGCTCCTAAGTTCTTAATTTATTATATTTTGACTTCCCAAAACTTAAAATGTCAAAAAAAATGAAACTTTTCTGGGCACGAAAGTCAAGCCCTGAAAAATGACGTCTAATAATCAGCAAAATCAGAATCCGAAAAACAATACAAATGTATCCTAAGTGCTGCATATATTATTTTTTGACATCCCAAAACTTAAAATATAAAAAAAAAAAAGAACCTTTTTGGGGCACGAAAATCGAGCCCTGAAAAATGACGTCTTAAAATTAGCAAAATCAGAGTCCGAAAAACAAAACAAATGGCTCCTAAGTGCTTAATATATTATTTTTTGACTTCCCAAAACTTGAAATTTCAAAAAAAATGAAACTTTTCGGGGGCACGAAAATCGAGCCCTGAAAAATGAAGTCTAAAAATCAGCAAAATCAGAGTCCGAAAAACAAAACAAATGGCTCCTATGTGCTTAATATATTATTTTTTGACTTCCCAAAACTTAAAATAAAAAAAAAAAAGAACCTTTTCGGGGCACGAAAGTCGAGCCCTGAAAAATGACGTCTACAAGTCAGCAAAATCAGAGTCCGAAAATCAATACAAATGTCTCCTATGTGCTTAATATATTATTTTTTGAATTCCAAAAACTTAAAATTTCAAAAAAAATGAAACTTTTCGGGGCACGAAAGTCGAGCCCTGAAAAATGACGTCAAAAAATCGACAAAATCAGAGTCCGAAAAACAATACAAATGTATCCTAAGTGCTGCATATATTATTTTTTGACATCCCAAAACTTAAAATGTAAAAAAAAATGAAACTTTTCGGGGCACGAAAATCGAGCCGTGTAAAATGACGTCTTAAAATCAGCAAAATCAGAGTCCGAAAAACAAAACAAATGGCTCCTAAGTGCTTAATATATTATTTTTTGACTTCCCAAAACTTAAAATGTCAAAAAAAATGAAACTTTTATGGGCACGAAAGTCGAGCCCTGAAAAATGACGTCTAAAAATCAGCAACATCAGAGTCCGAAAAACAATACAAATGTCTCATAAGGGCTTAATATATTATTTTTTGAATTCCAAAAACTTCAAATTTCAAAAAAAATGAAACTTTTCGTGGCACGAAAATCGAGCCTGAAAAATGAAGTCTAAAAATCAGCAAAATCAAAGTCCGAAAAACAAAACAAATTGGTCCTAAGTGCTTCATATATTATTTTTTGACTTCCCAAAACTTGAAATTTAAAAAAAAAATGAAACTTTCGGGGCACGAAAATCGAGCCCTGAAAAATGACGTCTTAAAATCAGCTAAATTAGAGTCCGAAAAACAAAACAAATGGCTCATATTTGCTTAATATATTATTTTTTGACTTCCCAAAACTTAAAATGTCCAAAAAAAATGCAACTTTTCATGGCACGAAAGTCGAGCCCTTAAAAATGACGTCTAAAAATCAGCAACATCAGAGTCCGAAAAACAATACAAATGTATCCTGAGTGCTTAATATATTATTTTTTGACTTCCCAAAACTTGAAATTTCAAAAAAAATGAATCTTTTCGGGGCACGAAAATTGAGCCCTGAAAAATGAAGTCTAAAAATCAGCAAAATCAGAGTCCGAAAAACAAAACAAATGGCTCCTAAGTGCTTAATATATTATTTTTTGACTTCCCAAAACTTAAAATGTCAAAAAAAATGAAACTTTTCTAGGCACGAAAGTCGAGCCCTGAAAAATGAAGTCTAAAAATCAGCAAAATCAGAGTTCGAAAAACAATACAAATGTCTCTTAAGTGCTTAATATATTATTTTTTGACTTCCCAAAACTTGAAATTTCAAAAAAAATGAAACTTTTCGGGGCACGAAAATCGAGCCCTGAAAAATGAAGTCTAAAAATCAGCAAAATCAAAGTCCGAAATACAAAACAAATTGGTCCTAAGTGCTTCATATATTATTTTTTGACTTCCCAAAACTTGCAATTTAAAAAAAAAAAAAAAAACTTTTCGGGGCACGAAAATCTAGCCCTGAAAAATGACGTCTTAAAATCAGCTAAATCAAAGTCCGAAAAACAAAACAAATGGCTCATATGTGCTTAATATATTATTTTTTGACTTCCCAAAACTTAAACTATCAAAAAAATGAAACTTTTCGGGGAACGAAAGTCGAGCCCTGAAAAATGACGTCTAAAAATCAGCAACATCAGAGTCCGAAAAACAATACAAATGTATCCTAAGTGCTTCATATATTATTTTTTGACATCCCAAAACTTAAAATGTAAAAAAAAAAAGAACCTTTTCGGGGCACGAAAATCGAGCCCTGAAAAATGACGTCTTAAAATCAGCAAAATTAGAGTCCGAAAAACAAAACAAATGGCTCCTAAGTTCTTAATTTATTATATTTTGACTTCCCAAAACTTAAAATGTCAAAAAAAATGAAACTTTTCTGGGCACGAAAGTCAAGCCCTGAAAAATGACGTCTAATAATCAGCAAAATCAGAATCCGAAAAACAATACAAATGTATCCTAAGTGCTGCATATATTATTTTTTGACATCCAAAAACTTAAAATGTAAAAAAAAAAAAGAACCTTTTCGGGGCACGAAAATCGAGCCCTGAAAAATGACGTCCTAAAATCAGCAAAATCAGAGTCCGAAAAACAAAACAAATGGCTCCTAAGTGCTTAATATATTATTTTTTGACTTCCCAAAACTTGAAATTTCAAAAAAAATGAAACTTTTCGGGGGCACGAAAATCGAGCCCTGAAAAATGAAGTCTAAAAATCAGCAAAATCAGAGTCCGAAAAACAAAACAAATGGGTCCTATGTGCTTAATATATTATTTTTTGACTTCCCAAAACTTAAAATGTAAAAAAAAAATGAAACTTTTCGGGGCACGAAAGTCGAGCCCTGAAAAATGACGTCTACAAGTCAGCAAAATCAGAGTCCGAAAATCAAAACAAATGGATCATAAGTGCTTAATATACTTTTTTTTGACTTCCCAAAACTTGAAATTTCAAAAAAAATGAAACTTTTCGGGGCACGAAAATCGAGCCCTTAAAAAAGAAGTCTAAAAATCAGCAAAATCAAAGTCCGAAAAACAAAACAAATGGTTGCTATGTGCTTAATATATTATTTTTTGACTTCCCAAAACTTAAAATGTCAAAAAAAATGAAACTTTTCGGGGCACGAAAGTCGAGCCCTGAAAAATGACGTCTAAAAATCAGCAAAATCAGAGTCCGAAAAACAATACAAATGTCTCCTAAGTGCTTAATATATTATTTTTTGACTTCCCAAAACTTGAAATTTCAAAAAAAATGGAACTTTTCGGGGCACGAAAATTGAGCCCTGAAAAATGAAGTCTAAAAATCAGCAAAATCAGAGTCCGAAAAACAAAACAAATGGCTCCTAAGTGCTTAATATATTATTTTTTGACTTCCCAAAACTTAAAATGTCAAAAAAAATGAAACTTTTATAGACACGAAAGTCGAGCCCTGAAAAATGACGTCTAAAAATCAGCAAAATCAGAGTTCGAAAAACAATACAAATGTCTCCTAAGTGCTTAATATATTATTTTTTGACTTCCCAAAACTTGAAATTTCAAAAAAAACGAAACTTTTCGGGGGCACGAAAATCGAGCCCTGAAAAATGAAGTCTAAAAATCAGCAAAATCAAAGTCCGAAATACAAAACAAATTGGTCCTAAGTGCTTCATATATTATTTTTTGACTTCCCAAAACTTGCAATTTAAAAAAAAAATAAAACTTTTCGGGGCACGAAAATCGAGCCCTGAAAAATGACGTCTTAAAATCAGCTAAATCAGAGTCCGAAAAACAAAACAAATGGCTCATATGTGCTTAATATATTATTTTTTGACTTCCCAAAACTTAAAATATCAAAAAAAATGAAACTTTTCGGGGAACGAAAGTCGAGCCCTGAAAAATGACGTCTAAAAATCAGCAACATCAGAGTCCGAAAAACAATACAAATGTATCCCAAGTGCTTCATATATTATTTTTTGACCACCCAAAACCTAAAATGTAAAAAAAAAAAGAACCTTTTCGGGGCACGAAAATCGAGCCCTGAAAAATGACGTCTTAAATTCAGCAAAATCAGAGTCCGAAAAACAAAACAAATGGCTCCTAAGTTCTTAATTTATTATATTTTGACTTCCCAAAACTTAAAATGTCAAAAAAAATGAAACTTTTCTGGGCACGAAAGTCAAGCCCTGAAAAATGACGTCTAATAATCAGCAAAATCAGAGTCCGAAAAACAATACAAATGTATCCTAAGTGCTTCATATATTATTTTTTGACATCCCAAAACTTAAAATGTAAAAAAAAAAGAACCTTTTTGGGGCACGAAAATCGAGCCCTGAAAAACGAAGTCTTAAAATCAGCAAAATCAGAGTCCGAAAAACAAAACAAATGGCTCCTAAGTGCTTAATATATTATTTTTTGACTTCCCAAAACTTGAAATTTCAAAAAAAATGAAACTTTTCGGGGGCACGAAAATCGAGCCCTGAAAAATGAAGTCTAAAAATCAGCAAAATCAGAGTCCGAAAAACAAAACAAATGGCTCCTATGTGCTTAATATATTATTTTTTGACTTCCCAAAACTTAAAATGAAAAAAAAAAATGAAACTTTTCGGGGCACGAAAGTCGAGCCCTGAAAAATGACGTCTACAAGTCAGCAAAATCAGAGTCCGAAAATCAATACAAATGTCTCCTATGTGCTTAATATATTATTTTTTGAATTCCAAAAACTTAAAATTTCAAAAAAAATGAAACTTTTCGGGGCACGAAAGTCGAGCCCTGAAAAATGACGTCAAAAAATCGACAAAATCAGAGTCCGAAAAACAATACAAATGTATCCTAAGTGCTGCATATATTATTTTTTGACATCCCAAAACTTAAAATGTAAAAAAAAATGAAACTTTTCGGGGCACGAAAATCGAGCCCTGTAAAATGACGTCTTAAAATCAGCAAAATCAGAGTCTGAAAAACAAAACAAATGGCTCCTAAGTGCTTAATATATTATTTTTTGACTTCCCAAAACTTAAAATGTCAAAAAAAATGAAACTTTTATGGGCACGAAAGTCGAGCCCTGAAAAATGACGTCTAAAAATCAGCAACATCAGAGTCCGAAAAACAATAAAAATGTATCCTGAGTGCTTAATATATTATTTTTTGACTTCCCAAAACTTGAAATTTCAAAAAAAATGAATCTTTTCGGGGCACGAAAATTGAGCCCTGAAAAATGAAGTCTAAAAATCAGCAAAATCAGAGTCCGAAAAACAAAACAAATGGCTCCTAAGTGCTTAATATATTATTTTTTGACTTCCCAAAACTTAAAATGTCAAAAAAAATGAAACTTTTCTAGGCACGAAAGTCGAGCCCTGAAAAATGATGTCTAAAAATCAGCAAAATCAGAGTTCGAAAAACAATACAAATGTCTCCTAAGTGCTTAATATATTATTTTTTGACTTCCCAAAACTTGAAATTTCAAAAAAAATGAAACTTTTCGGGGCACGAAAATCGAGCCCTGAAAAATGAAGTCTAAAAATCAGCAAAATCAAAGTCCGAAATACAAAACAAATTGGTCCTAAGTGCTTCATATATTATTTTTTGACTTCCCAAAACTTGCAATTTAAAAAAAAAAAAAAACTTTTCCGGGCACGAAAATCGAGCCCTGAAAAATGACGTCTTAAAATCAGCTAAATCAGAGTCCGAAAAACAAAACAAATGGCTCATATGTGCTTAATATATTATTTTTTGACTTCCCAAAACTTAAACTATCAAAAAAAATGAAACTTTTCAGGGAACGAAAGTCGAGCCCTGAAAAATGACGTCTAAAAATCAGCAACATCAGAGGCCGAAAAACATTACAAATGTATCCTAAGTGCTTCATATATTATTTTTTGACATCCCAAAACTTAAAATGTAAAAAAAAAAAAGAACCTTTTCGGGGCACGAAAATCGAGCTCTGAAAAATGACGTCTTAAAATCAGCAAAATCAGAGTCCGAAAAACAAAACAAATGGCTCCTAAGTTCTTAATTTATTATATTTTGACTTCCCAAAACTTAAAATGTCAAAAAAAATGAAACTTTTCTGGGCACGAAAGTCAAGCCCTGAAAAATGACGTCTAATAATCAGCAAAATCAGAATCCGAAAAACAATACAAATGTATCCTAAGTGCTGCATATATTATTTTTTGACATCCAAAAACTTAAAATGTAAAAAAAAAAAGAACCTTTTCGGGGCACGAAAATCGAGCCCTGAAAAATGACGTCCTAAAATCAGCAAAATCAGAGTCCGAAAAACAAAACAAATGGCTCCTAAGTGCTTAATATATTATTTTTTGACTTCCCAAAACTTGAAATTTCAAAAAAAATGAAACTTTTCGGGGGCACGAAAATCGAGCCCTGAAAAATGTAGTCTAAAAATCAGCAAAATCAGAATCCGAAAAACAAAACAAATGGGTCCTATGTGCTTAATATATTATTTTTTGACTTCCCAAAACTTAAAATGTAAAAAAAAATGAAACTTTTCGGGGCACGAAAGTCGAGCCCTGAAAAATGACGTCTACAAGTCAGCAAAATCAGAGTCCGAAAATCAAAACAAATGGATCATAAGTGCTTAATATACTTTTTTTTGACTTCCCAAAACTTGAAATTTCAAAAAAAATGAAACTTTTCGGGGCACGAAAATCGAGCCCTGTAAAATGACGTCTTAAAATCAGCAAAATCAGAGTCTGAAAAACAAAACAAATGGCTCCTAAGTGCTTAATATATTATTTTTTGACTTCCCAAAACTTAAAATGTCAAAAAAAATGAAACTTTTATGGGCACGAAAGTCGAGCCCTGAAAAATGACGTCTAAAAATCAGCAACATCAGAGTCCGAAAAACAATAAAAATGTATCCTGAGTGCTTAATATATTATTTTTTGACTTCCCAAAACTTGAAATTTCAAAAAAAATGAATCTTTTCGGGGCACGAAAATTGAGCCCTGAAAAATGAAGTCTAAAAATCAGCAAAATCAGAGTCCGAAAAACAAAACAAATGGCTCCTAAGTGCTTAATATATTATTTTTTGACTTCCCAAAACTTAAAATGTCAAAAAAAATGAAACTTTTCTAGGCACGAAAGTCGAGCCCTGAAAAATGATGTCTAAAAATCAGCAAAATCAGAGTTCGAAAAACAATACAAATGTCTCCTAAGTGCTTAATATATTATTTTTTGACTTCCCAAAACTTGAAATTTCAAAAAAAATGAAACTTTTCGGGGCACGAAAATCGAGCCCTGAAAAATGAAGTCTAAAAATCAGCAAAATCAAAGTCCGAAATACAAAACAAATTGGTCCTAAGTGCTTCATATATTATTTTTTGACTTCCCAAAACTTGCAATTTAAAAAAAAAAAAAAAACTTTTCCGGGCACGAAAATCGAGCCCTGAAAAATGACGTCTTAAAATCAGCTAAATCAGAGTCCGAAAAACAAAACAAATGGCTCATATGTGCTTAATATATTATTTTTTGACTTCCCAAAACTTAAACTATCAAAAAAAATGAAACTTTTCAGGGAACGAAAGTCGAGCCCTGAAAAATGACGTCTAAAAATCAGCAACATCAGAGGCCGAAAAACAATACAAATGTATCCTAAGTGCTTCATATATTATTTTTTGACATCCCAAAACTTAAAATGTAAAAAAAAAAAAGAACCTTTTCGGGGCACGAAAATCGAGCTCTGAAAAATGACGTCTTAAAATCAGCAAAATCAGAGTCCGAAAAACAAAACAAATGGCTCCTAAGTTCTTAATTTATTATATTTTGACTTCCCAAAACTTAAAATGTCAAAAAAAATGAAACTTTTCTGGGCACGAAAGTCAAGCCCTGAAAAATGACGTCTAATAATCAGCAAAATCAGAATCCGAAAAACAATACAAATGTATCCTAAGTGCTGCATATATTATTTTTTGACATCCAAAAACTTAAAATGTAAAAAAAAAAAGAACCTTTTCGGGGCACGAAAATCGAGCCCTGAAAAATGACGTCCTAAAATCAGCAAAATCAGAGTCCGAAAAACAAAACAAATGGCTCCTAAGTGCTTAATATATTATTTTTTGACTTCCCAAAACTTGAAATTTCAAAAAAAATGAAACTTTTCGGGGGCACGAAAATCGAGCCCTGAAAAATGTAGTCTAAAAATCAGCAAAATCAGAATCCGAAAAACAAAACAAATGGGTCCTATGTGCTTAATATATTATTTTTTGACTTCCCAAAACTTAAAATGTAAAAAAAAATGAAACTTTTCGGGGCACGAAAGTCGAGCCCTGAAAAATGACGTCTACAAGTCAGCAAAATCAGAGTCCGAAAATCAAAACAAATGGATCATAAGTGCTTAATATACTTTTTTTTGACTTCCCAAAACTTGAAATTTCAAAAAAAATGAAACTTTTCGTGGCACGAAAATCGAGCCCTTAAAAAAGAAGTCTAAAAATCAGCAAAATCAAAGTCCGAAAAACAAAACAAATGGCTGCTATGTGCTTAATATATTATTTTTTGACTTCCCAAAACTTAAAATGTCAAAAAAAATGAAACTTTTCGGGGCACGAAAGTCAAGCCCTGAAAAATGACGTCTAAAAATCAGCAAAATCAGAGTCCGAAAAACAATACAAATGTCTCCTAAGTGCTTAATATATTATTTTTTGACTTCCCAAAACTTGAAATTTCAAAAAAAATGGAACTTTTCGGGGCACGAAAATTGAGCCCTGAAAAATGAAGTCTAAAAATCAGCAAAATCAGAGTCCGAAAAACAAAACAAATGGCTCCTAAGTGCTTAATATATTATTTTTTGACTTCCCAAAACTTAAAATGTCAAAAAAAATGAAACTTTTATAGACACGAAAGTCGAGCCCTGAAAAATGACGTCTAAAAATCAGCAAAATCAGAGTTCGAAAAACAATACAAATGTCTCCTAAGTGCTTAATATATTATTTTTTGACTTCCCAAAACTTGAAATTTCAAAAAAAATTAAACTTTTCGGGGGCACGAAAATCGAGCCCTGAAAAATGAAGTCTAAAAATCAGCAAAATCAAAGTCCGAAATACAAAACAAATTGGTCCTAAGTGCTTCATATATTATTTTTTGACTTCCCAAAACTTGCAATTTAAAAAAAAAATAAAACTTTTCGGGGCACGAAAATCGAGCCCTGAAAAATGACGTCTTAAAATCAGCTAAATCAGAGTCCGAAAAACAAAACAAATGGCTCATATGTGCTTAATATATTATTTTTTGACTTCCCAAAACTTAAAATATCAAAAAAAATGAAACTTTTCGGGGAACGAAAGTCGAGCCCTGAAAAATGACGTCTAAAAATCAGCAACATCAGAGTCCGAAAAACAATACAAATGTATCGTAAGTGCTTCATATATTATTTTTTGACATCCCAAAACTTAAAATGTAAAAAAAAAAAGAACCTTTTTGGGGCACGAAAATCGAGCCCTGAAAAATGAAGTCTAAAAATCAGCAAAATCAGAGTCCGAAAAACAAAACAAATGGCTCCTATGTGCTTAATATATTATTTTTTGACTTCCCAAAACTTAAAATGAAAAAAAAAATGAAACTTTTCGGGGCACGAAAGTCGAGCCCTGAAAAATGACGTCTACAAGTCAGCAAAATCAGAGTCCGAAAATCAAAACAAATGTCTCCTATGTGCTTAATATATTATTTTTTGAACTCCAAAAACTTAAAATTTAAAAAAAAATGAAACTTTTCGGGGCACGAAAGTCGAGCCCTGAAAAATGACGTTAAAAAATCGACAAAATCACAGTCCGAAAAACAATACAAATGTATCCTAAGTGCTGCATATATTATTTTTTGACATCCCAAAACTTAAAATGTAAAAAAAAATGAAACTTTTCGGGGCACGAAAATCGAGCCCTGAAAAATGACGTCTTAAAATCAGCAAAATCAGAGTCCGGAAAACAAAACAAATGGCTCCTAAGTGCTTAATATATTATTTTTTGACTTCCCAAAACTTAAAATGTCAAAAAAAATGAAACTTTTATGGGCACGAAAGTCGAGCCCTGAAAAATGACGTCTAAAAATCAGCAAAATCAGAGTCCGAAAAACAATACAAATGTCTCATAATTACTTACTATATTATTTTTTGAATTCCCAAAACTTAAAATTTCCAAAAAAATGAAACTTTTCGTGGCACGAAAATCGAGTCCTGAAAAATGAAGTCTAAAAATCAGCAAAATCAAAGTCCGAAAAACAAAACAAATTGGTCCTAATCGCACCATATCTTACTTTTAAACTTCCAAAAACTTGAAATTTAAAAAAAAATGAAACTTTCGGGGCACGAAAATCGAGCCCTGAAAAATGACGTCTTAAAATCAGCTAAATTAGAGTCCGAAAAACAAAACAAATGGCTCATATTTGCTTAATATATTATTTTTTGACTTCCCAAAACTTAAAATGTCAAAAAAAATGAAACTTTTCATGGCACGAAAGTCGAGCCCTTAAAAATGACGTCTAAAAATCAGCAACATCAGAGTCCGAAAAACAATACAAATGTATCCTGAGTGCTTAATATGTTATTTTTTGACTTCCCAAAACTTGAAATTTCAAAAAAAATGAATCTTTTCGGGGCACGAAAATTGAGCCCTGAAAAATGAAGTCTAAAAATCAGCAAAAGCAGACACCGACAAACAAAACACACAGCTCCTAAGTGCGTAATATATTATTTTTTGACTTCCCAAAACTTAAAATGTCAAAAAAAATGAAACTTTTCTAGGCACGAAAGTCGAGCCCTGAAAAATGAAGTCTAAAAATCAGCAAAATCAGTGTCCGAAAAACAATACAAATGTCTCCTAAGTACTTAATATATTATTTTTTGACTTCCCAAAACTTGAAATTTCAAAAAAAAATGAAACTTTTCGGGGCACGAAAATCGAGCCCTGAAAAATGAAGTCTAAAAATCAGCAAAATCGAAGTCCGAAATACAAAACAAATTGGTCCTAAGTGCTTCATATATTATTTTTTGACTTCCCAAAACTTGCAATTTAAAAAAAAAATAAAACTTTTCGGGGCACGAAAATCGAGCCCTGAAAAATGACGTCTTAAAATCAGCTAAATCAGAGTCCGAAAAACAAAACAAATGGCTCATATGTGCTTAATATATTATTTGTTGACTTCCCAAAACTTAAAATATAAAATCAAATGAAACTTTTCGGGGAACGAAAGTCGAGCCCTGAAAAATGACGTCTAAAAATCAGCAACATCAGAGTCCGAAAAACAATACAAATGTATCCTAAGTGCTTCATATATTATTTTTTGACATCCCAAAACTTAAAATGTAAAAAAAAAAAGAACCTTTTCGGGGCACGAAAATCGAGCCCTGAAAAATGACGTCTTAAAATCAGCAAAATCAGAGTCCGAAAAACAAAACAAATGGCTCCTAAGTTCTTAATTTATTATATTTTGACTTCCCAAAACTTAAAATGTCAAAAAAAATGAAACTTTTCTGGGCACGAAAGTCAAGCCCTGAAAAATGACGTCTAATAATCAGCAAAATCAGAATCCGAAAAACAATACAAATGTATCCTAAGTGCTGCATATATTATTTTTTGACATCCCAAAACTTAAACTATAAAAAAAAAAAGAACCTTTTTGGGGCACGAAAATCGAGCCCTGAAAAATGACGTCTTAAAATTAGCAAAATCAGAGTCCGAAAAACAAAACAAATGGCTCCTAAGTGCTTAATATATTATTTTTTGACTTCCCAAAACTTGAAATTTCAAAAAAAATGAAACTTTTCGGGGGCACGAAAATCGAGCCCTGAAAAATGAAGTCTAAAAATCAGCAAAATCAGAGTCCGAAAAACAAAACAAATGGCTCCTATGTGCTTAATATATTATTTTTTGACTTCCCAAAACTTAAAATGAAAAAAAAAATGAAACTTTTCGGGGCACGAAAGTCGAGCCCTGAAAAATGACGTCTACAAGTCAGCAAAATCAGAGTCCGAAAATCAATACAAATGTCTCCTATGTGCTTAATATATTATTTTTTGAATTCCAAAAACTTAAAATTTCAAAAAAAATGAAACTTTTCGGGGCACGAAAGTCGAGCCCTGAAAAATGACGTCAAAAAATCGACAAAATCAGAGTCCGAAAAACAATACAAATGTATCCTAAGTGCTGCATATATTATTTTTTGACATCCCAAAACTTAAAATGTAAAAAAAAATGAAACTTTTCGGGGCACGAAAATCGAGCCCTGTAAAATGACGTCTTAAAATCAGCAAAATCAGAGTCCGAAAAACAAAACAAATGGCTCCTAAGTGCTTAATATATTATTTTTTGACTTCCCAAAACTTAAAATGTCAAAAAAAATGAAACTTTTATGGGCACGAAAGTCGAGCCCTGAAAAATGACGTCTAAAAATCAGCAAAATCAGAGTCCGAAAAACAATACAAATGTCTCATAAGGGCTTAATATATTATTTTTTGAATTCCAAAAACTTAAAATTTCAAAAAAAATGAAACTTTTCGTGGCACGAAAATCGAGCCCTGAAAAATGAAGTCTAAAAATCAGCAAAATCAAAGTCCGAAAAACAAAACAAATTGGTCCTAATTGCTTCATATATTATTTTTTGACTTCCCAAAACTTGAAATTTAAAAAAAAATGAAACTTTCGGGGCACGAAAATCGAGCCCTGAAAAATGACGTCTTAAAATCAGCTAAATTAGAGTCCGAAAAACAAAACAAATGGCTCATATTTGCTTAATATATCATTTTTTGACTTCCCAAAACTTAAAATGTCAAAAAAAATGAAACTTTTCATGGCACGAAAGTCGAGCCCTTAAAAATGACGTCTAAAAATCAGCAACATCAGAGTCCGAAAAACAATACAAATGTATCCTGAGTTCTTAATATATTATTTTTTGACTTCCCAAAACTTGAAATTTCAAAAAAAATGAATCTTTTCGGGGCACGAAAATTGAGCCCTGAAAAATGAAGTCTAAAAATCAGCAAAATCAGAGTCCGAAAAACAAAACAAATGGCTCCTAAGTGCTTAATATATTATTTTTTGACTTCCCAAAACTTAAAATGTCAAAAAAAATGAAACTTTTCTAGGCACGAAAGTCGAGCCCTGAAAAATGATGTCTAAAAATCAGCAAAATCAGAGTTCGAAAAACAATACAAATGTCTCCTAAGTGCTTAATATATTATTTTTTGACTTCCCAAAACTTGAAATTTCAAAAAAAATGAAACTTTTCGGGGCACGAAAATCGAGCCCTGAAAAATGAAGTCTAAAAATCAGCAAAATCAAAGTCCGAAATACAAAACCAATTGGTCCTAAGTGCTTCATATATTATTTTTTGACTTCCCAAAACTTGCAATTTAAAAAAAAAAAAAAAACTTTTCGGGGCACGAAAATCTAGCCTTGAAAAATGACGTCTTAAAATCAGCTAAATCAAAGTCCGAAAAACAAAACAAATGGCTCATATGTGCTTAATATATTATTTTTTGACTTCCCAAAACTTAAACTATCAAAAAAAATGAAACTTTTCGGGGAACGAAAGTCGAGCCCTGAAAAATGACGTCTAAAAATCAGCAACATCAGAGTCCGAAAAACAATACAAATGTATCCTAAGTGCTTCATATATTATTTTTTGACATCCCAAAACTTAAAATGTAAAAAAAAAAAGAACCTTTTCGGGGCACGAAAATCGAGCCCTGAAAAATGACGTCTTAAAATCAGCAAAATCAGAGTCCGAAAAACAAAACAAATGGCTCCTAAGTTCTTAATTTATTATATTTTGACTTCCCAAAACTTAAAATGTCAAAAAAAATGAAACTTTTCTGGGCACGAAAGTCAAGCCCTGAAAAATGACGTCTAATAATCAGCAAAATCAGAATCCGAAAAACAATACAAATGTATCCTAAGTGCTGCATATATTATTTTTTGACATCCAAAAACTTAAAATGTAAAAAAAAAAAGAACCTTTTCGGGGCACGAAAATCGAGCCCTGAAAAATGACGTCCTAAAATCAGCAAAATAAGAGTCCGAAAAACAAAACAAATGGCTCCTAAGTGCTTAATATATTATTTTTTGACTTCCCAAAACTTGCAATTTAAAAAAAAAATAAAACTTTTCGGGGCACGAAAATCGAGCCCTGAAAAATGACGTCTAAAAATCAGCAAAATCAGAGTCCGAAAAACAATACAAATGTCTCCTAAGTGCTTAATATATTATTTTTTGACTTCCCAAAACTTGAAATTTCAAAAAAAATGGAACTTTTCGGGGCACGAAAATTGAGCCCTGAAAAATGAAGTCTAAAAATCAGCAAAATCAGAGTCCGAAAAACAAAACAAATGGCTCCTAAGTGCTTAATATATTATTTTTTGACTTCCCAAAACTTAAAATGTCAAAAAAAATGAAACTTTTCGGGGCACGAAAGTCGAGCCCTGAAAAATGACGTCTAAAAATCAGCAAAATCAGAGTTCGAAAAACAATACAAATGTCTCCTAAGTGCTTAATATATTATTTTTTGACTTCCCAAAACTTGAAATTTCAAAAAAAATGAAACTTTTCGGGGCACGAAAATCGAGCCCTGAAAAATGAAGTCTAAAAATCAGCAAAATCAAAGACCGAAAAACAAAACAAATTGGTCCTAAGTGCTTCATATATTATTTTTTGACTTCCCAAAACTTGCAATTTAAAGAAAAAATAAAACTTTTCGGGGCACGAAAATCGAGCCCTGAAAAATGACGTCTTAAAATCAGCTAAATCAGAGTCCGAAAAACAAAACAAATGGCTCATATGTGCTTAATATATTATTTTTTGACTTCCCAAAACTTAAAATATCAAAAAAAATGAAACTTTTCGGGGAACGAAAGTCGAGCCCTGAAAAATGACGTCTAAAAATCAGCAACATCAGAGTCCGAAAAACAATACAAATGTATCCTAAGTGCTTCATATATTATTTTTTGACATCCCAAAACTTAAAATGTAAAAAAAAAAGAACCTTTTCGGGGCACGAAAATCGAGCCCTGAAAAATGACGTCTTAAAATCAGCAAAATCAGAGTCCGAAAAACAAAACAAATGGCTCCTAAGTTCTTAATTTATTATATTTTGACTTCCCAAAACTTAAAATGTCAAAAAAAATGAAACTTTTCTGGGCACGAAAGTCAAGCCCTGAAAAATGACGTCTAATAATCAGCAAAATCAGAATCCGAAAAACAATACAAATGTATCCTAAGTGCTGCATATATTATTTTTTGACATCCCAAAACTTAAAATGTAAAAAAAAAAAGAACCTTTTTGGGGCACGAAAATCGAGCCCTAAAAAACGACGTCTTAAAATCAGCAAAATCAGAGTCCGAAAAACAAAACAAATGGCTCCTAAGTGCTTAATATATTATTTTTTGACTTCCCAAAACTTGAAATTTCAAAAAAAATGAAACTTTTCGGGGGCACGAAAATCGAGCCCTGAAAAATGAAGTCTAAAAATCAGCAAAATCAGAGTCCGAAAAACAAAACAAATGGCTCCTATGTGCTTAATATATTATTTTTTGACTTCCCAAAACTTAAAATGAAAAAAAAAATGAAACTTTTCGGGGCACGAAAGTCGAGCCCTGAAAAATGACGTCTACAAGTCAGCAAAATCAGAGTCCGAAAATCAATACAAATGTCTCCTATGTGCTTAATATATTATTTTTTGAATTCCAAAAACTTAAAATTTCAAAAAAAATGAAACTTTTCGGGGCACGAAAGTCGAGCCCTGAAAAATGACGTCAAAAAATCGACAAAATCACAGTCCGAAAAACAATACAAATGTATCCTAAGTGCTGCATATATTATTTTTTGACATCCCAAAACTTAAAATGTAAAAAAAAATGAAACTTTTCGGGGCACGAAAATCGAGCCCTGTAAAATGACGTCTTAAAATCAGCAAAATCAGAGTCCGAAAAACAAAACAAATGGCTCCTAAGTGCTTAATATATTATTTTTTGACTTCCCAAACCTTAAAATGTAAAAAAAAATGAAACTTTTATGGGCACGGAAGTCGAGCCCTGAAAAATGACGTCTAAAAATCAGCAAAATCAGAGTTCGAAAAAGAATACAAATGTCTCATAAGGGCTCAATATATTATTTTTTGAATTCCAAAATCTTAAAATTTCAAAAAAAATGAAACTTTTCGGGCCACGAAAGTCGAGTCCTGAAAAATGAAGGCTAAAAATCAGAAAAATCAAAGACCGAAAAACAAAACAAATTGGTCCTAATTGCTTCATATATTATTTTTTGACTTCCCAAAACTTAAAATGTAAAAAAAAATGAAACTTTTCGGGGCACGAAAATCGAGTCCTGAAAAATGACGTCTTAAAATCAGCTAAATTAGAGTCCGAAAAACAAAACAAATGGCTCATATTTGCTTAATATATTATTTTTTGACTTCCCAAAACTTAAAATGTCAAAAAAAATGAAACTTTTCATGGCACGAAAGTCGAGCCCTGAAAAATGACGTCTAATAATCAGCAAAATCAGAATCCGAAAAACAATACAAATGTCTCCTGAGTGCTTAATATATTATTTTTTGACTTCCCAAAACTTGAAATTTCAAAAAAAATGAATCTTTTCGGGGCACGAAAATTGAGCCCTGAAAAATGAAGTCTAAAAATCAGCAAAATCAGAGTCCGAAAAACAAAACAAATGGCTCCTAAGTGCTTAATATATTATTTTTTGACTTCCCAAAACTTAAAATGTCAAAAAAAATGAAACTTTTCTTGGCACGAAAGTCGAGCCCTGAAAAAAGAAGTCTAAAAATCAGCAAAATCAAAGTCCGAAAAACAATACAAATGTCTCCTAAGTTCTTAATATATTATTTTTTGACTTCCCAAAACTTGAAATTTCAAAAAAAAATGAAACTTTTCGGGGCACGAAAATCGAGCCCTGAAAAATGAAGTCTAAAAATCAGCAAAATCAAAGTCCGAAATACAAAACAAATTGGTCCTAAGTGCTTCATATATTATTTTTTGACTTCCCAAAACTTGCAATTTAAAAAAAAAAAAAAACTTTTCGGGGCACGAAAATCGAGCCCTGAAAAATGACGTCTTAAAATCAGCCAAATCAGAGTCCGACAAACAAAACAAATGGCTCATATGTGCTTAATATATTATTTTTTGACTTCCCAAAACTTAAAATATCAAAAAAAATGAAACTTTTCGGGGAACGAAAGTCGAGCCCTGAAAAATGACGTCTAAAAATCAGCAACATCAGAGTCCGAAAAACAACACAAATGTATCCTAAGTGCTTCATATATCATTTTTTGACATCCCAAAACTTAAAATGTAAAAAAAAAAAGAACCTTTTCGGGGCACGAAAATCGAGCCCTGAAAAATGACGTCTTAAAATCAGCAAAATCAGAGTCCGAAAAACAAAACAAATGGCTCCTAAGTTCTTAATTTATTATATTTTGACTTCCCAAAACTTAAAATGTCAAAAAAAATGAAACTTTTCTGGGCACGAAAGTCAAGCCCTGAAAAATGACGTCTAATAATCAGCAAAATCAGAATCCGAAAAACAATACAAATGTATCCTAAGTGCTGCATATATTATTTTTTGACATCCCAAAACTTAAAATGTAAAAAAATCAAATATCCTTTTTGGGGCACGAAAATCGAGCCCTAAAAAACGACGTCTTAAAATCAGCAAAATCAGAGTCCGAAAAACAAAACAAATGGCTCCTAAGTGCTTAATATATTATTTTTTGACTTCCCAAAACTTGAAATTTCAAAAAAAATGAAACTTTTCGGGGGCACGAAAATCGAGCCCTGAAAAATGAAGTCTAAAAATCAGCAAAATCAGAGTCCGAAAAACAAAACAAATGGCTCCTATGTGCTTAATATATTATTTTTTGACTTCCCAAAACTTAAAATGAAAAAAAAAATGAAACTTTTCGGGGCACGAAAGTCGAGCCCTGAAAAATGACGTCTACAAGTCAGCAAAATCAGAGTCCGAAAAACAATACAAATGTCTCCTATGTGCTTAATATATTATTTTTTGAATTCCAAAAACTTAAAATTTCAAAAAAAATGAAACTTTTCGGGGCACGAAAGTCGAGCCCTGAAAAATGACGTCAAAAAATCGACAAAATCACAGTCCGAAAAACAATACAAATGTATCCTAAGTGCTGCATATATTATTTTTTGACATCCCAAAACTTAAAATGTAAAAAAAAATGAAACTTTTCGGGGCACGAAAATCGAGCCCTGTAAAATGACGTCTTAAAATCAGCAAAATCAAAGTCCGAAAAACAAAACAAATGGCTCCTAAGTGCTTAATATATTATTTTTTGACTTCCCAAAACTTAAAATGTCAAAAAAAATGAAACTTTTATGGGCACGAAAGTCGAGCCCTGAAAAATGACGTCTAAAAATCAGCAACATCAGAGTCCGAAAAACAATACAAATGTCTCATAAGGGCTTAATATATTATTTTTTGAATTCCAAAAACTTAAAATTTCAAAAAAAATGAAACTTTTCGTGGCACGAAAATCGAGTCCTGAAAAATGAAGTCTAAAAATCAGAAAAATCAAAGTCCGAAAAACAAAACAAATTGGTCCTAATTGCTTCATATATTATTTTTTGACTTCCCAAAACTTGAAATTTAAAAAAAAATGAAACTTTCGGGGCACGAAAATCGAGTCCTGAAAAATGACGTCTTAAAATCAGCTAAATTAGAGTCCGAAAAACAAAACAAATGGCTCATATTTGCTTAATATATTATTTTTTGACTTCCCAAAACTTACAATGTCAAAAAAAATGAAACTTTTCGTGGCACGAAAGTCGAGCCCTGAAAAATGACGTCTAAAAATCAGCAACATCAGAGTCCGAAAAACAATACAAATGTATCCTGAGTGCTTAATATATTATTTTTTGACTTCCCAAAACTTGAAATTTCAAAAAAAATGAATCTTTTCGGGGCACGAAAATTGAGCCCTGAAAAATGAAGTCTAAAAATCAGCAAAATCAGAGTCCGAAAAACAAAACAAATGGCTCCTAAGTGCTTAATATATTATTTTTTGACTTCCCAAAACTTAAAATGTCAAAAAAAATGAAACTTTTCTAGGCACGAAAGTCGAGCCCTGAAAAATGAAGTCTAAAAATCAGCAAAATCAGTGTCCGAAAAACAATACAAATGTGTCCTAAGTACTTAATATTTTATTTTTTGACTTCCCAAAACTTGAAATTTCAAAAAAAAATGAAACTTTTCGGGGCACGAAAATCGAGCCCTGAAAAATGAAGTCTAAAAATCAGCAAAATCAAAGTCCGAAATACAAAACAAATTGATCCTAAGTGCTTCATATATTATTTTTTGACTTCCCAAAACATGCAATTTAAAAAAAAAAAAAAACTTTTCGGGGCACGAAAATCGAGCCCTGAAAAATGACGTCTTAAAATCAGCTAAATCAGAGTCCGAAAAACAAAACAAATGGCTCATATGTGCTTAATATATTATTTGTTGACTTCCCAAAACTTAAAATATCAAAAAAAATGAAACTTTTCGGGGAACGAAAGTCGAGCCCTGAAAAATGACGTCTAAAAATCAGCAACATCAGAGTCCGAAAAACAATACAAATGTATCCTAAGTGCTTCATATATTATTTTTTGACATCCCAAAACTTAAAATGTAAAAAAAAAAAGAACCTTTTCGGGGCACGAAAATCGAGCCCTGAAAAATGACGTCTTAAAATCAGCAAAATCAGAGTCCGAAAAACAAAACAAATGGCTCCTAAGTTCTTAATTTATTATATTTTGACTTCCCAAAACTTAAAATGTCAAAAAAAATGAAACTTTTCTGGGCACGAAAGTCAAGCCCTGAAAAATGACGTCTAATAATCAGCAAAATCAGAATCCGAAAAACAATACAAATGTATCCTAAGTGCTGCATATATTATTTTTTGACATCCCAAAACTTAAAATATAAAAAAAAAAGAACCTTTTTGGGGCACGAAAATCGAGCCCTAAAAAACGACGTCTTAAAATCAGCAAAATCAGAGTCCGAAAAACAAAACAAATGGCTCCTAAGTGCTTAATATATTATTTTTTGACTTCCCAAAACTTGAAATTTCAAAAAAAATGAAACTTTTCGGGGGCACGAAAATCGAGCCCTGAAAAATGAAGTCTAAAAATCAGCAAAATCAGAGTCCGAAAAACAAAACAAATGGCTCCTATGTGCTTAATATATTATTTTTTGACTTCCCAAAACTTAAAATGAAAAAAAAAATGAAACTTTTCGGGGCACGAAAGTCGAGCCCTGAAAAATGACGTCTACAAGTCAGCATAATCAGAGTCCGAAAATCAATACAAATGTCTCCTATGTGCTTAATATATTATTTTTTGAATTCCAAAAACTTAAAATTTCAAAAAAAATGAAACTTTTCGGGGCACGAAAGTCGAGCCCTGAAAAATGACGTCAAAAAATCGACAAAATCACAGTCCGAAAAACAATACAAATGTATCCTAAGTGCTGCATATATTATTTTTTGACATCCCAAAACTTAAAATGTAAAAAAAAATGAAACTTTTCGGGGCACAAAAATCGAGCCCTGTAAAATGACGTCTTAAAATCAGCAAAATCAGAGTCCGAAAAACAAAACAAATGGCTCCTAAGTGCTTAATATATTATTTTTTGACTTCCCAAAACTAAAAATGTCAAAAAAAATGAAACTTTTATGGGCACGAAAGTCGAGCCCTGAAAAATGACGTCTAAAAATCAGCAAAATCAGAGTCCGAAAAACAATACAAATGTCTCATAAGGGCTTAATATATTATTTTTTGAATTCCAAAAACTTAAAATTTCAAAAAAAATGAAACTTTTCGTGGCACGAAAATCGAGTCCTGAAAAATGAAGTCTAAAAATCAGAAAAATCAAAGTCCGAAAAACAAAACAAATTGGTCCTAATTGCTTCATATATTATTTTTTGACTTCCCAAAACTTGAAATTTAAAAAAAAATGAAACTTTCGGGGCACGAAAATCGAGTCCTGAAAAATGACGTCTTAAAATCAGCTAAATTAGAGTCCGAAAAACAAAACAAATGGCTCATATTTGCTTAATATATTATTTTTTGACTTCCCAAAACTTAAAATGTCAAAAAAAATGAAACTTTTCATGGCACGAAAGTCGAGCCCTTAAAAATGACGTCTAAAAATCAGCAACATCAGAGTCCGAAAAACAATACAAATGTATCCTGAGTGCTTAATATATTATTTTTTGACTTCCCAAAACTTGAAATTTCAAAAAAAATGAATCTTTTCGGGGCACGAAAATTGAGCCCTGAAAAATGAAGTCTAAAAATCAGCAAAATCAGAGTCCGAAAAACAAAACAAATGGCTCCTAAGTGCTTAATATATTATTTTTTGACTTCCCAAAACTTAAAATGTCAAAAAAAATGAAACTTTTCTAGGCACGAAAGTCGAGCCCTGAAAAATGCAGTCTAAAAATCAGCAAAATCTGCGTCCGAAAAACAATACAAATGTGGCCTAAGTACTTAATATATTATTTTTTTACTTCCCAAAACTTGAAATTTCAAAAAAAAATGAAACTTTTCGGGGCACGAAAATCGAGCCCTGAAAAATGACGTCTAAAAATCAGCTAAATCAGAGTCCGAAAAACAAAACAAATGGCTCCTAAGTGCTTCATATATTATTTTTTGACTTCCCAAAACTTGCAATTTAAAAAAAAAAAAAAACTTTTCGGGGCACGAAAATCGAGCCCTGAAAAATGACGTCTTAAAATCAGCTAAATCAGAGTCCGAAAAACAAAACAAATGGCTCATATGTGCTTAATATATTATTTGTTGACTTCCCAAAACTTAAAATATCAAAAAAAATGAAACTTTTCGGGGAACGAAAGTCGAGCCCTGAAAAATGACGTCTAAAAATCAGCAACATCAGAGTCCGAAAAACAATACAAATGTATCCTAAGTGCTTCATATATTATTTTTTGACATCCCAAAACTTAAAATGTAAAAAAAAAAAAAACCTTTTTGGGGCACGAAAATCGAGCCCTGAAAAATGACGTCTTAAAATCAGCAAAATCAGAGTCCGAAAAACAAAACAAATGGCTCCTAAGTTCTTAATTTATTATATTTTGACTTCCCAAAACTTAAAATGTCAAAAAAAATGAAACTTTTCTGGGCACGAAAGTCAAGCCCTGAAAAATGACGTCTAATAATCAGCAAAATCAGAATCCGAAAAACAATACAAATGTATCCTAAGTGCTGCATATATTATTTTTTGACATCCCAAAACTTAAAATATAAAAAAAAAAAAGAACCTTTTTGGGGCACGAAAATCGAGCCCTGAAAAATGACGTCTTAAAATTAGCAAAATCAGAGTCCGAAAAACAAAACAAATGGCTCCTAAGTGCTTAATATATTATTTTTTGACTTCCCAAAACTTGAAATTTCAAAAAAAATGAAACTTTTCGGGGGCACGAAAATCGAGCCCTGAAAAATGAAGTCTAAAAATCAGCAAAATCAGAGTCCGAAAAACAAAACAAATGGCTCCTATGTGCTTAATATATTATTTTTTGACTTCCCAAAACTTAAAATGAAAAAAAAAATGAAACTTTTCGGGGCACGAAAGTCGAGCCCTGAAAAATGACGTCTACAAGTCAGCAAAATCAGAGTCCGAAAAACAAAACAAATGTCTCCTATGTGCTTAATATATTATTTTTTGAATTCCAAAAACTTAAAATTAAAAAAAAAAGGAAACTTTTCGGGGCACGAAAGTCGAGCCCCGAAAAATGACGTCAAAAAATCGACAAAATCAGAGTCCGAAAAACAATACAAATGTATCCTAAGTGCTGCATATATTATTTTTTGACATCCCAAAACTTAAAATGTAAAAAAAAATGAAACTTTTCGGGGCACGAAAATCGAGCCCTGTAAAATGACGTCTTAAAATCAGCAAAATAAGAGTCCGAAAAACAAAACAAATGGCTCCTAAGTGCTTAATATATTATTTTTTGACTTCCCAAAACTTAAAATGTCAAAAAAAATGAAACTTTTATGGGCACGAAAGTCGAGCCCTGAAAAATGACGTCTAAAAATCAGCAAAATCAGAGTCCGAAAAACAATACAAATGTCTCATAAGGGCTTAATATATTATTTTTTGAATTCCAAAAACTTAAAATTTCAAAAAAAAATGAAACTTTTCGTGGCACGAAAATCGAGCCCTGAAAAATGAAGTCTAAAAATCAGCAAAATCAAAGTCCGAAATACAAAACAAATTGGTCCTAAGTGCTTCATATATTATTTTTTGAACTCCCAAAACTTTAAATTAAAAAAAAAAAAAAAACTTTTCGGGGCACGAAAATCTAGCCCTGAAAAATGACGTCTTAAAATCAGCTAAATCAGAGTCCGAAAAACAAAACAAATGGCTCATATGTGCTTAATATATTATTTTTTGACTTCCCAAAACTTAAACTATCAAAAAAATGAAACTTTTCGGGGAACGAAAGTCGAGCCCTGAAAAATGACGTCTAAAAATCAGCAACATCAGAGTCCGAAAAACAATACAAATGTATCCTAAGTGCTTCATATATTATTTTTTGACATCCCAAAACTTAAAATGTAAAAAAAAAAAGAACCTTTTCGGGGCACGAAAATCGAGCCCTGAAAAATGACGTCTTAAAATCAGCAAAATCAGAGTCCGAAAAACAAAACAAATGGCTCCTAAGTTCTTAATTTATTATATTTTGACTTCCCAAAACTTAAAATGTCAAAAAAAATGAAACTTTTCTGGGCACGAAAGTCAAGCCCTGAAAAATGACGTCTAATAATCAGCAAAATCAGAATCCGAAAAACAATACAAATGTATCCTAAGTGCTGCATATATTATTTTTTGACATCCAAAAACTTAAAATGTAAAAAAAAAAAGAACCTTTTCGGGGCACCAAAATCGAGCCCTGAAAAATGACGTCCTAAAATCAGCAAAATCAGAGTCCGAAAAACAAAACAAATGGCTCCTAAGTGCTTAATATATTATTTTTTGACTTCCCAAAACTTGAAATTTCAAAAAAAATGAAACTTTTCGGGGGCACGAAAATCGAGCCCTGAAAAATGAAGTCTAAAAATCAGCAAAATCAGAGTCCGAAAAACAAAACAAATGGGTCCTATGTGCTTAATATATTATTTTTTGACTTCCCAAAACTTAAAATGTAAAAAAAAATGAAACTTTTCGGGGCACGAAAGTCGAGCCCTGAAAAATGACGTCTACAAGTCAGCAAAATCAGAGTCCGAAAATCAAAACAAATGGATCATAAGTGCTTAATATACTTTTTTTTGACTTCCCAAAACTTGAAATTTCAAAAAAAATGAAACTTTTCGGGGCACGAAAATCGAGCCCTTAAAAAAGAAGTCTAAAAATCAGCAAAATCAAAGTCCGAAAAACAAAACAAATGGTTGCTATGTGCTTAATATATTATTTTTTGACTTCCCAAAACTTAAAATGTCAAAAAAAATGAAACTTTTCGGGGCACGAAAGTCGAGCCCTGAAAAATGACGTCTAAAAATCAGCAAAATCAGAGTCCGAAAAACAATACAAATGTCTCCTAAGTGCTTAATATATTATTTTTTGACTTCCCAAAACTTGAAATTTCAAAAAAAATGGAACTTTTCGGGGCACGAAAATTGAGCCCTGAAAAATGAAGTCTAAAAATCAGCAAAATCAGAGTCCGAAAAACAAAACAAATGGCTCCTAAGTGCTTAATATATTATTTTTTGACTTCCCAAAACTTAAAATGTCAAAAAAAATGAAACTTTTATAGACACGAAAGTCGAGCCCTGAAAAATGACGTCTAAAAATCAGCAAAATCAGAGTTCGAAAAACAATACAAATGTCTCCTAAGTGCTTAATATATTATTTTTTGACTTCCCAAAACTTGAAATTTCAAAAAAAATGAAACTTTTCGGGGGCACGAAAATCGAGCCCTGAAAAATGAAGTCTAAAAATCAGCAAAATCAAAGTCCGAAATACAAAACAAATTGGTCCTAAGTGCTTCATATATTATTTTTTGACTTCCCAAAACTTGCAATTTAAAAAAAAAATAAAACTTTTCGGGGCACGAAAATCGAGCCCTGAAAAATGACGTCTTAAAATCAGCTAAATCAGAGTCCGAAAAACAAAACAAATGGCTCATATGTGCTTAATATATTATTTTTTGACTTCCCAAAACTTAAAATATCAAAAAAAATGAAACTTTTCGGGGAACGAAAGTCGAGCCCTGAAAAATGACGTCTAAAAATCAGCAACATCAGAGTCCGAAAAACAATACAAATGTATCCTAAGTGCTTCATATATTATTTTTTGACATCCCAAAACTTAAAATGTAAAAAAAAAAGAACCTTTTCGGGGCACGAAAATCGAGCCCTGAAAAATGACGTCTTAAAATCAGCAAAATCAGAGTCCGAAAAACAAAACAAATGGCTCCTAAGTTCTTAATTTATTATATTTTGACTTCCCAAAACTTAAAATGTCAAAAAAAATGAAACTTTTCTGGGCACGAAAGTCAAGCCCTGAAAAATGACGTCTAATAATCAGCAAAATCAGAATCCGAAAAACAATACAAATGTATCCTAAGTGCTGCATATATTATTTTTTGACATCCCAAAACTTAAAATGTAAAAAAAAAAAGAACCTTTTTGGGGCACGAAAATCGAGCCCTAAAAAACGACGTCTTAAAATCAGCAAAATCAGAGTCCGAAAAACAAAACAAATGGCTCCTAAGTGCTTAATATATTATTTTTTGACTTCCCAAAACTTGAAATTTCAAAAAAAATGAAACTTTTCGGGGGCACGAAAATCGAGCCCTGAAAAATGAAGTCTAAAAATCAGCAAAATCAGAGTCCGAAAAACAAAACAAATGGCTCCTATGTGCTTAATATATTATTTTTTGACTTCCCAAAACTTAAAATGAAAAAAAAAATGAAACTTTTCGGGGCACGAAAGTCGAGCCCTGAAAAATGACGTCTACAAGTCAGCAAAATCAGAGTCCGAAAATCAATACAAATGTCTCCTATGTGCTTAATATATTATTTTTTGAATTCCAAAAACTTAAAATTTCAAAAAAAATGAAACTTTTCGGGGCACGAAAGTCGAGCCCCGAAAAATGACGTCAAAAAATCGACAAAATCAGAGTCCGAAAAACAATACAAATGTATCCTAAGTGCTGCATATATTATTTTTTGACATGCCAAAACTTAAAATGTAAAAAAAAATGAAACTTTTCGGGGAACGAAAATCGAGCCCTGTAAAATGACGTCTTAAAATCAGCAAAATCAGAGTCCGAAAAACAAAACAAATGGCTCCTAAGTGCTTAATATATTATTTTTTGACTTCCCAAAACTTAAAATGTCAAAAAAAATGAAACTTTTATGGGCACGAAAGTCGAGCCCTGAAAAATGACGTCTAAAAATCAGCAAAATCAGAGTCCGAAAAACAATACAAATGTCTCATAAGGGCTTAATATATTATTTTTTGAATTCCAAAAACTTAAAATTTCAAAAAAAAATGAAACTTTTCGTGGCACGAAAATCGAGCCCTGAAAAATGAAGTCTAAAAATCAGCAAAATCAAAGTCCGAAAAACAAAACAAATTGGTCCTAATTGCTTCATATATTATTTTTTGACTTCCCAAAACTTGAAATTTAAAAAAAAATGAAACTTTCGGGGCACGAAAATCGAGCCCTGAAAAATGACGTCTTAAAATCAGCTAAATTAGAGTCCGAAAAACAAAACAAATGGCTCATATTTGCTTAATATATTATTTTTTGACTTCCCAAAACTTAAAATGTCAAAAAAAATGAAACTTTTCATGGCACGAAAGTCGAGCCCTTAAAAATGACGTCTAAAAATCAGCAACATCAGAGTCCGAAAAACAATACAAATGTATCCTGAGTGCTTAATATATTATTTTTTGACTTCCCAAAACTTGAAATTTCAAAAAAAATGAATCTTTTCGGGGCACGAAAATTGAGCCCTGAAAAATGAAGTCTAAAAATCAGCAAAATCAGAGTCCGAAAAACAAAACAAATGGCTCCTAAGTGCTTAATATATTATTTTTTGACTTCCCAAAACTTAAAATGTCAAAAAAAATGAAACTTTTCTAGGCACGAAAGTCGAGCCCTGAAAAATTATGTCTAAAAATCAGCAAAATCAGAATTCGAAAAACAATACAAATGTCTCCTAAGTGCTTAATATATTATTTTTTGACTTCCCAAAACTTGAAATTTCAAAGAAAATGAAACTTTTCGGGGCACGAAAATCGAGCCCTGAAAAATGAAGTCTAAAAATCAGCAAAATCAAAGTCCGAAATACAAAACAAATTGGTCCTAAGTGCTTCATATATTATTTTTTGACTTCCCAAAACTTGCAATTTAAAAAAAAAAAAAAACTTTTCGGGGCACGAAAATCTAGCCCTGAAAAATGACGTCTTAAAATCAGCTAAATCAGAGTCCGAAAAACAAAACAAATGGCTCATATGTGCTTAATATATTATTTTTTGACTTCCCAAAACTTAAACTATCAAAAAAATGAAACTTTTCGGGGAACGAAAGTCGAGCCCTGAAAAATGACGTCTAAAAATCAGCAACATCAGAGTCCGAAAAACAATACAAATGTATCCTAAGTGCTTCATATATTATTTTTTGACATCCCAAAACTTAAAATGTAAAAAAAAAAAGAACCTTTTCGGGGCACGAAAATCGAGCCCTGAAAAATGACGTCTTAAAATCAGCAAAATCAGAGTCCGAAAAACAAAACAAATGGCTCCTAAGTTCTTAATTTATTATATTTTGACTTCCCAAAACTTAAAATGTCAAAAAAAATGAAACTTTTCTGGGCACGAAAGTCAAGCCCTGAAAAATGACGTCTAATAATCAGCAAAATCAGAATCCGAAAAACAATACAAATGTATCCTAAGTGCTGCATATATTATTTTTTGACATCCAAAAACTTAAAATGTAAAAAAAAAAAGAACCTTTTCGGGGCACGAAAATCGAGCCCTGAAAAATGACGTCCTAAAATCAGCAAAATCAGAGTCCGAAAAACAAAACAAATGGCTCCTAAGTGCTTAATATATTATTTTTTTACTTCCCAAAACTTGAAATTTCAAAAAAAATGAAAATTTTCGGGGGCACGAAAATCGAGCCCTGAAAAATGAAGTCTAAAAATCAGCAAAATCAGAGTCCGAAAAACAAAACAAATGGGTCCTATGTGCTTAATATATTATTTTTTGACTTCCCAAAACTTAAAATGTAAAAAAAAATGAAACTTTTCGGGGCACGAAAGTCGAGCCCTGAAAAATGACGTCTACAAGTCAGCAAAATCAGAGTCCGAAAATAAAAACAAATGGATCATAAGTGCTTAATATACTTTTTTTTGACTTCCCAAAACTTGAAATTTCAAAAAAAATGAAACTTTTCGGGGCACGAAAATCGAGCCCTTAAAAAAGAAGTCTAAAAATCAGCAAAATCAAAGTCCGAAAAACAAAACAAATGGTTGCTATGTGCTTAATATATTATTTTTTGACTTCCCAAAACTTAAAATGTCAAAAAAAATGAAACTTTTCGGGGCACGAAAGTCGAGCCCTTAAAAATGACGTCTAAAAATCAGCAAAATCAGAGTCCGAAAAACAATACAAATGTCTCCTAAGTGCTTAATATATTATTTTTTGACTTCCCAAAACTTGAAATTTCAAAAAAAATGGAACTTTTCGGGGCACGAAAATTGAGCCCTGAAAAATGAAGTCTAAAAATCAGCAAAATCAGAGTCCGAAAAACAAAACAAATGGCTCCTAAGTGCTTAATATATTATTTTTTGACTTCCCAAAACTTAAAATGTCAAAAAAAATGAAACTTTTATAGACACGAAAGTCGAGCCCTGAAAAATGACGTCTAAAAATCAGCAAAATCAGAGTTCGAAAAACAATACAAATGTCTCCTAAGTGCTTAATATATTATTTTTTGACTTCCCAAAACTTGAAATTTCAAAAAAAATGAAACTTTTCGGGGGCACGAAAATCGAGCCCTGAAAAATGACGTCTTAAAATCAGCTAAATCAGAGTCCGAAAAACAAAACAAATGGCTCATATGTGCTTAATATATTATTTTTTGACTTCCCAAAACTTAAAATATCAAAAAAAATGAAACTTTTCGGGGAACGAAAGTCGAGCCCTGAAAAATGACGTCTAAAAATCAGCAACATCAGAGTCCGAAAAACAATACAAATGTATCGTAAGTGCTTCATATATTATTTTTTGACATCCCAAAACTTAAAATGTAAAAAAAAATGAACCTTTTCGGGGCACGAAAATCGAGCCCTGAAAAATGACGTCTTAAAATCAGCAAAATCAGAGTCCGAAAAACAAAACAAATGGCTCCTAAGTTCTTAATTTATTATATTTTGACTTCCCAAAACTTAAAATGTCAAAAAAAATGAAACTTTTCTGGGCACGAAAGTCAAGCCCTGAAAAATGACGTCTAATAATCAGCAAAATCAGAATCCGAAAAACAATACAAATGTATCCTAAGTGCTGCATATATTATTTTTTGACATCCCAAAACTTAAAATGTAAAAAAAAAAAGAACCTTTTTGGGGCACGAAAATCGAGCCCTGAAAAACGACGTCTTAAAATCAGCAAAATCAGAGTCCGAAAAACAAAACAAATGGCTCCTAAGTGCTTAATATATTATTTTTTGACTTCCCAAAACTTGAAATTTCAAAAAAAATGAAACTTTTCGGGGGCACGAAAATCGAGCCCTGAAAAATGAAGTCTAAAAATCAGCAAAATCAGAGTCCGAAAAACAAAACAAATGGCTCCTATGTGCTTAATATATTATTTTTTGACTTCCCAAAACTTAAAATGAAAAAAAAAATGAAACTTTTCGGGGCACGAAAGTCGAGCCCTGAAAAATGACGTCTACAAGTCAGCAAAATCAGAGTCCGAAAATCAATACAAATGTCTCATATGTGCTTAATATATTATTTTTTGAATTCCAAAAACTTAAAATTTCAAAAAAAATGAAACTTTTCGGGGCACGAAAGTCGAGCCCTGAAAAATGACGTCAAAAAATCGACAAAATCACAGTCCGAAAAACAATACAAATGTATCCTAAGTGCTGCATATATTATTTTTTGACATCCCAAAACTTAAAATGTAAAAAAAAATGAAACTTTTCGGGGCACGAAAATCGAGCCCTGTAAAATGACGTCTTAAAATCAGCAAAATAAGAGTCCGAAAAACAAAACAAATGGCTCCTAAGTGCTTAATATATTATTTTTTGACTTCCCAAAACTTAAAATGTCAAAAAAAATGAAACTTTTATGGGCACGAAAGTCGAGCCCTGAAAAATGACGTCTAAAAATCAGCAAAATCAGAGTCCGAAAAACAATACAAATGTCTCATAAGGGCTTAATATATTATTTTTTGAATTCCAAAAACTTAAAATTTCAAAAAAAAATGAAACTTTTCGTGGCACGAAAATCGAGCCCTGAAAAATGAAGTCTAAAAATCAGCAAAATCAAAGTCCGAAATACAAAACAAATTGGTCCTAAGTGCTTCATATATTATTTTTTGACTTCCCAAAACTTGCAATTTAAAAAAAAAAAAAAACTTTTCGGGGCACGAAAATCTAGCCCTGAAAAATGACGTCTTAAAATCAGCTAAATCAGAGTCCGAAAAACAAAACAAATGGCTCATATGTGCTTAATATATTATTTTTTGACTTCCCAAAACTTAAACTATCAAAAAAATGAAACTTTTCGGGGAACGAAAGTCGAGCCCTGAAAAATGACGTCTAAAAATCAGCAACATCAGAGTCCGAAAAACAATACAAATGTATCCTAAGTGCTTCATATATTATTTTTTGACATCCCAAAACTTAAAATGTAAAAAAAAAAAAGAACCTTTTCGGGGCACAAAAATCGAGCCCTAAAAAATGACGCCTTAAAATCAGCAAAATCAGAGTCCGAAAAACAAAACAAATGGCTCCTAAGTTCTTAATTTATTATATTTTGACTTCCCAAAACTTAAAATGTCAAAAAAAATGAAACTTTTCTGGGCACGAAAGTCAAGCCCTGAAAAATGACGTCTAATAATCAGCAAAATCAGAATCCGAAAAACAATACAAATGTATCCTAAGTGCTGCATATATTATTTTTTGACATCCAAAAACTTAAAATGTAAAAAAAAAAAGAACCTTTTCGGGGCACCAAAATCGAGCCCTGAAAAATGACGTCCTAAAATCAGCAAAATCAGAGTCCGAAAAACAAAACAAATGGCTCCTAAGTGCTTAATATATTATTTTTTGACTTCCCAAAACTTGAAATTTCAAAAAAAATGAAACTTTTCGGGGGCACGAAAATCGAGCCCTGAAAAATGAAGTCTAAAAATCAGCAAAATCAGAGTCCGAAAAACAAAACAAATGGGTCCTATGTGCTTAATATATTATTTTTTGACTTCCCAAAACTTAAAATGTAAAAAAAAATGAAACTTTTCGGGGCACGAAAGTCGAGCCCTGAAAAATGACGTCTACAAGTCAGCAAAATCAGAGTCCGAAAATCAAAACAAATGGATCATAAGTGCTTAATATACTTTTTTTTGACTTCCCAAAACTTGAAATTTCAAAAAAAATGAAACTTTTCGGGGCACGAAAATCGAGCCCTTAAAAAAGAAGTCTAAAAATCAGCAAAATCAAAGTCCGAAAAACAAAACAAATGGTTGCTATGTGCTTAATATATTATTTTTTGACTTCCCAAAACTTAAAATGTCAAAAAAAATGAAACTTTTCGGGGCACGAAAGTCGAGCCCTGAAAAATGACGTCTAAAAATCAGCAAAATCAGAGTCCGAAAAACAATACAAATGTCTCCTAAGTGCTTAATATATTATTTTTTGACTTCCCAAAACTTGAAATTTCAAAAAAAATGGAACTTTTCGGGGCACGAAAATTGAGCCCTGAAAAATGAAGTCTAAAAATCAGCAAAATCAGAGTCCGAAAAACAAAACAAATGGCTCCTAAGTGCTTAATATATTATTTTTTGACTTCCCAAAACTTAAAATGTCAAAAAAAATGAAACTTTTATAGACACGAAAGTCGAGCCCTGAAAAATGACGTCTAAAAATCAGCAAAATCAGAGTTCGAAAAACAATACAAATGTCTCCTAAGTGCTTAATATATTATTTTTTGACTTCCCAAAACTTGAAATTTCAAAAAAAATGAAACTTTTCGGGGTCACGAAAATCGAGCACTGAAAAATGAAGTCTAAAAATCAGCAAAATCAAAGTCCGAAATACAAAACAAATTGGCCCTAAGTGCTTCATATATTATTTTTTGACTTCCCAAAACTTGCAATTTAAAAAAAAAAAAAAACTTTTCGGGGCACGAAAATCGAGCCCTGAAAAATGACGTCTTAAAATCAGCTAAATCAGAGTCCGAAAAACAAAACAAATGGCTCCTATGTGCTTAATATATTATTTTTTGACTTCCCAAAACTTAAAATGTCAAAAAAAATGAAACTTTTCGGGGCACGAAAGTCGAGCCCTGAAAAATGACGTCTAAAAATCAGCAAAATCAGAGTCCGAAAAACAATACAAATGTCTCCTAAGTGCTTAATATATTATTTTTTGACTTCCCAAAACTTGAAATTTCAAAAAAAATGGAACTTTTCGGGGCACGAAAATTGAGCCCTGAAAAATGAAGTCTAAAAATCAGCAAAATCAGAGTCCGAAAAACAAAACAAATGGCTCCTAAGTGCTTAATATATTATTTTTTGACTTCCCAAAACTTAAAATGTCAAAAAAAATGAAACTTTTATAGACACGAAAGTCGAGCCCTGAAAAATGACGTCTAAAAATCAGCAAAATCAGAGTTCGAAAAACAATACAAATGTCTCCTAAGTGCTTAATATATTATTTTTTGACTTCCCAAAACTTGAAATTTCAAAAAAAATGAAACTTTTCGGGGGCACGAAAATCGAGCCCTGAAAAATGAAGTCTAAAAATCAGCAAAATCAAAGTCCGAAATACAAAACAAATTGGTCCTAAGTGCTTCATATATTATTTTTTGACTTCCCAAAACTTGCAATTTAAAAAAAAAATAAAACTTTTCGGGGCACGAAAATCGAGCCCTGAAAAATGACGTCTTAAAATCAGCTAAATCAGAGTCCGAAAAACAAAACAAATGGCTCCTATGTGCTTAATATATTATTTTTTGACTTCCCAAAACTTAAAATGTCAAAAAAAATGAAACTTTTCGGGGCACGAAAGTCGAGCCCTGAAAAATGACGTCTAAAAATCAGCAAAATCAGAGTCCGAAAAACAATACAAATGTCTCCTAAGTGCTTAATATATTATTTTTTGACTTCCCAAAACTTGAAATTTCAAAAAAAATGGAACTTTTCGGGGCACGAAAATTGAGCCCTGAAAAATGAAGTCTAAAAATCAGCAAAATCAGAGTCCGAAAAACAAAACAAATGGCTCCTAAGTGCTTAATATATTATTTTTTGACTTCCCAAAACTTAAAATGTCAAAAAAAATGAAACTTTTATAGACACGAAAGTCGAGCCCTGAAAAATGACGTCTAAAAATCAGCAAAATCAGAGTTCGAAAAACAATACAAATGTCTCCTAAGTGCTTAATATATTATTTTTTGACTTCCCAAAACTTGAAATTTCAAAAAAAATGAAACTTTTCGGGGGCACGAAAATCGAGCCCTGAAAAATGAAGTCTAAAAATCAGCAAAATCAAAGTCCGAAATACAAAACAAATTGGTCCTAAGTGCTTCATATATTATTTTTTGACTTCCCAAAACTTGCAATTTAAAAAAAAAATAAAACTTTTCGGGGCACGAAAATCGAGCCCTGAAAAATGACGTCTTAAAATCAGCTAAATCAGAGTCCGAAAAACAAAACAAATGGCTCATATGTGCTTAATATATTATTTTTTGACTTCCCAAAACTTAAAATATCAAAAAAAATGAAACTTTTCGGGGAACGAAAGTCGAGCCCTGAAAAATGACGTCTAAAAATCAGCAACATCAGAGTCCGAAAAACAATACAAATGTATCCTAAGTGCTTCATATATTATTTTTTGACATCCCAAAACTTAAAATGTAAAAAAAAAAGAACCTTTTCGGGGCACGAAAATCGAGCCCTGAAAAATGACGTCTTAAAATCAGCAAAATCAGAGTCCGAAAAACAAAACAAATGGCTCCTAAGTTCTTAATTTATTATATTTTGACTTCCCAAAACTTAAAATGTCAAAAAAAATGAAACTTTTCTGGGCACGAAAGTCAAGCCCTGAAAAATGACGTCTAATAATCAGCAAAATCAGAATCCGAAAAACAATACAAATGTATCCTAAGTGCTGCATATATTATTTTTTGACATCCCAAAACTTAAAATGTAAAAAAAAAAAGAACCTTTTTGGGGCACGAAAATCGAGCCCTAAAAAACGACGTCTTAAAATCAGCAAAATCAGAGTCCGAAAAACAAAACAAATGGCTCCTAAGTGCTTAATATATTATTTTTTGACTTCCCAAAACTTGAAATTTCAAAAAAAATGAAACTTTTCGGGGGCACGAAAATCGAGCCCTGAAAAATGAAGTCTAAAAATCAGCAAAATCAGAGTCCGAAAAACAAAACAAATGGCTCCTATGTGCTTAATATATTATTTTTTGACTTCCCAAAACTTAAAATGAAAAAAAAAATGAAACTTTTCGGGGCACGAAAGTCGAGCCCTGAAAAATGACGTCTACAAGTCAGCAAAATCAGAGTCCGAAAATCAATACAAATGTCTCCTATGTGCTTAATATATTATTTTTTGAATTCCAAAAACTTAAAATTTCAAAAAAAATGAAACTTTTCGGGGCACGAAAGTCGAGCCCCGAAAAATGACGTCAAAAAATCGACAAAATCAGAGTCCGAAAAACAATACAAATGTATCCTAAGTGCTGCATATATTATTTTTTGACATCCCAAAACTTAAAATGTAAAAAAAAATGAAACTTTTCGGGGCACGAAAATCGAGCCCTGTAAAATGACGTCTTAAAATCAGCAAAATCAGAGTCCGAAAAACAAAACAAATGGCTCCTAAGTGCTTAATATATTATTTTTTGACTTCCCAAAACTTAAAATGTCAAAAAAAATGAAACTTTTATGGGCACGAAAGTCGAGCCCTGAAAAATGACGTCTAAAAATCAGCAAAATCAGAGTCCGAAAAACAATACAAATGTCTCATAAGGGCTTAATATATTATTTTTTGATTTCCAAAAACTTAAGATTTCAAAAAAAAATGAAACTTTTCGTGGCACGAAAATCGAGCCCTGAAAAATGAAGTCTAAAAATCAGCAAAATCAAAGTCCGAAAAACAAAACAAATTGGTCCTAATTGCTTCATATATTATTTTTTGACTTCCCAAAACTTGAAATTTAAAAAAAAATGAAACTTTCGGGGCACGAAAATCGAGCCCTGAAAAATGACGTCTTAAAATCAGCTAAATTAGAGTCCGAAAAACAAAACAAATGGCTCATATTTGCTTAATATATTATTTTTTGACTTCCCAAAACTTAAAATGTCAAAAAAAATGAAACTTTTCATGGCACGAAAGTCGAGCCCTTAAAAATGACGTCTAAAAATCAGCAACATCAGAGTCCGAAAAACAATACAAATGTATCCTGAGTGCTTAATATATTATTTTTTGACTTCCCAAAACTTGAAATTTCAAAAAAAATGAATCTTTTCGGGGCACGAAAATTGAGCCCTGAAAAATGAAGTCTAAAAATCAGCAAAATCAGAGTCCGAAAAACAAAACAAATGGCTCCTAAGTGCTTAATATATTATTTTTTGACTTCCCAAAACTTAAAATGTCAAAAAAAATGAAACTTTTCTAGGCACGAAAGTCGAGCCCTGAAAAATTATGTCTAAAAATCAGCAAAATCAGAATTCGAAAAACAATACAAATGTCTCCTAAGTGCTTAATATATTATTTTTTGACTTCCCAAAACTTGAAATTTCAAAGAAAATGAAACTTTTCGGGGCACGAAAATCGAGCCCTGAAAAATGAAGTCTAAAAATCAGCAAAATCAAAGTCCGAAATACAAAACAAATTGGTCCTAAGTGCTTCATATATTATTTTTTGACTTCCCAAAACTTGCAATTTAAAAAAAAAAAAAAACTTTTCGGGGCACGAAAATCTAGCCCTGAAAAATGACGTCTTAAAATCAGCTATATCAGGGTCCGAAAAACAAAACAAATGGCACATACGTGCTAAATATCTTATTCTTTTACTTCCCAAAACTTAAACTATCAAAAAAATGAAACTTTTCGGTGAACGAAAGTCGAGCCCTGAAAAATGACGTCTAAAAATCAGCAACATCAGAGTCCGAAAAACAATACAAATGTATCCTAAGTGCTTCATATATTATTTTTTGACATCCCAAAACTTAAAATGTAAAAAAAAAAAGAACCTTTTCGGGGCACGAAAATCGAGCCCTGAAAAATGACGTCTTAAAATCAGCAAAATCAGAGTCCGAAAAACAAAACAAATGGCTCCTAAGTTCTTAATTTATTATATTTTGACTTCCCAAAACTTAAAATGTCAAAAAAAATGAAACTTTTCTGGGCACGAAAGTCAAGCCCTGAAAAATGACGTCTAATAATCAGCAAAATCAGAATCCGAAAAACAAAACAAATGTATCCTAAGTGCTGCATATATTATTTTTTGACATCCAAAAACTTAAAATGTAAAAAAAAAAAGAACCTTTTCGGGGCACGAAAATCGAGCCCTGAAAAATGACGTCCTAAAATCAGCAAAATCAGAGTCCGAAAAACAAAACAAATGGCTCCTAAGTGCTTAATATATTATTTTTTTACTTCCCAAAACTTGAAATTTCAAAAAAAATGAAAATTTTCGGGGGCACGAAAATCGAGCCCTGAAAAATGAAGTCTAAAAATCAGCAAAATCAGAGTCCGAAAAACAAAACAAATGGGTCCTATGTGCTTAATATATTATTTTTTGACTTCCCAAAACTTAAAATCTAAAAAAAAATGAAACTTTTCGGGGCACGAAAGTCGAGCCCTGAAAAATGACGTCTACAAGTCAGCAAAATCAGAGTCCGAAAATAAAAACAAATGGATCATAAGTGCTTAATATACTTTTTTTTGACTTCCCAAAACTTGAAATTTCAAAAAAAATGAAACTTTTCGGGGCACGAAAATCGAGCCCTTAAAAAAGAAGTCTAAAAATCAGCAAAATCAAAGTCCGAAAAACAAAACAAATGGTTGCTATGTGCTTAATATATTATTTTTTGACTTCCCAAAACTTAAAATGTCAAAAAAAATGAAACTTTTCGGGGCACGAAAGTCGAGCCCTTAAAAATGACGTCTAAAAATCAGCAAAATCAGAGTCCGAAAAACAATACAAATGTCTCCTAAGTGCTTAATATATTATTTTTTGACTTCCCAAAACTTGAAATTTCAAAAAAAATGGAACTTTTCGGGGCACGAAAATTGAGCCCTGAAAAATGAAGTCTAAAAATCAGCAAAATCAGAGTCCGAAAAACAAAACAAATGGCTCCTAAGTGCTTAATATATTATTTTTTGACTTCCCAAAACTTAAAATGTCAAAAAAAATGAAACTTTTATAGACACGAAAGTCGAGCCCTGAAAAATGACGTCTAAAAATCAGCAAAATCAGAGTTCGAAAAACAATACAAATGTCTCCTAAGTGCTTAATATATTATTTTTTGACTTCCCAAAACTTGAAATTTCAAAAAAAATGAAACTTTTCGGGGGCACGAAAATCGAGCCCTGAAAAATGACGTCTTAAAATCAGCTAAATCAGAGTCCGAAAAACAAAACAAATGGCTCATATGTGCTTAATATATTATTTTTTGACTTCCCAAAACTTAAAATATCAAAAAAAATGAAACTTTTCGGGGAACGAAAGTCGAGCCCTGAAAAATGACGTCTAAAAATCAGCAACATCAGAGTCCGAAAAACAATACAAATGTATCGTAAGTGCTTCATATATTATTTTTTGACATCCCAAAACTTAAAATGTAAAAAAAAAAGAACCTTTTCGGGGCACGAAAATCGAGCCCTGAAAAATGACGTCTTAAAATCAGCAAAATCAGAGTCCGAAAAACAAAACAAATGGCTCCTAAGTTCTTAATTTATTATATTTTGACTTCCCAAAACTTAAAATGTCAAAAAAAATGAAACTTTTCTGGGCACGAAAGTCAAGCCCTGAAAAATGACGTCTAATAATCAGCAAAATCAGAATCCGAAAAACAATACAAATGTATCCTAAGTGCTGCATATATTATTTTTTGACATCCCAAAACTTAAAATGTAAAAAAAAAAAGAACCTTTTTGGGGCACGAAAATCGAGCCCTGAAAAACGACGTCTTAAAATCAGCAAAATCAGAGTCCGAAAAACAAAACAAATGGCTCCTAAGTGCTTAATATATTATTTTTTGACTTCCCAAAACTTGAAATTTCAAAAAAAATGAAACTTTTCGGGGGCACGAAAATCGAGCCCTGAAAAATGAAGTCTAAAAATCAGCAAAATCAGAGTCCGAAAAACAAAACAAATGGCTCCTATGTGCTTAATATATTATTTTTTGACTTCCCAAAACTTAAAATGAAAAAAAAAATGAAACTTTTCGGGGCACGAAAGTCGAGCCCTGAAAAATGACGTCTACAAGTCAGCAAAATCAGAGTCCGAAAATCAATACAAATGTCTCATATGTGCTTAATATATTATTTTTTGAATTCCAAAAACTTAAAATTTCAAAAAAAATGAAACTTTTCGGGGCACGAAAGTCGAGCCCTGAAAAATGACGTCAAAAAATCGACAAAATCACAGTCCGAAAAACAATACAAATGTATCCTAAGTGCTGCATATATTATTTTTTGACATCCCAAAACTTAAAATGTAAAAAAAAATGAAACTTTTCGAGGCACGAAAATCGAGCCCTGTAAAATGACGTCTTAAAATCAGCAAAATCAGAGTCCGAAAAACAAAACAAATGGCTCAAGTGCTTAATATATTATTTTTTGACCTCCCAAAACTTAAAATGTCAAAAAAAATGAAACTTTTATGGGCACGAAAGTCGAGCCCTGAAAAATGACGTCTAAAAATCAGCAAAATCAGAGTCCGAAAAACAATACAAATGTCTCATAAGGGCTTAATATATTATTTTTTGAATTCCAAAAACTTAAAATTTCAAAAAAAATGAAACTTTTCGTGGCACGAAAATCGAGTCCTGAAAAATGAAGTCTAAAAATCAGAAAAATCAAAGTCCGAAAAACAAAACAAATTGGTCCTAATTGCTTCATATATTATTTTTTGACTTCCCAAAACTTGAAATTTAAAAAAAAATGAAACTTTCGGGGCACGAAAATCGAGCCCTGAAAAATGACGTCTTAAAATCAGCTAAATTAGAGTCCGAAAAACAAAACAAATGGCTCATATTTGCTTAATATATTATTTTTTGACTTCCCAAAACTTAAAATGTCAAAAAAAATGAAACTTTTCATGGCACGAAAGTCGAGCCCTTAAAAATGACGTCTAAAAATCAGCAACATCAGAGTTAGAAAAAAAATACAAATTGATCCTGAGTGCTTAATATATTATTTTTTGACTTCCCAAAACTTGAAATTTCAAAAAAAATGAATCTTTTCGGGGCACGAAAATTGAGCCCTGAAAAATGAAGTCTAAAAATCAGCAAAATCAGAGTCCGAAAAACAAAACAAATGGCTCCTAAGTGCTTAATATATTATTTTTTGACTTCCCAAAACTTAAAATGTCAAAAAAAATGAAACTTTTCTAGGCACGAAAGTCGAGCCCTGAAAAATGAAGTCTAAAACTCAGCAAAATCAAAGTCCGAGAAACAAAACAAATGTCTCCTAAGTACTTAATATATTATTTTTTGACTTCCCAAAACTTGAAATGTAAAAAAAAATGAAACTTTTCGGGGCACGAAAATCGAGCCCTGAAAAATGAAGTCTAAAAATCAGCAAAATCAAAGTCCGAAATACAAAACAAATTGGTCCTAAGTGCTTCATATATTATTTTTTGACTTCCCAAAACTTGCAATTTAAAAAAAAAATAAAACTTTTCGGGGCACGAAAATCGAGCCCTGAAAAATGACATCTTAAAATCAGCTAAGTTAGAGTACGAAAAACAAAACAAATGGCTCATATGTGCTTAATATATTATTTTTTGACTTCCCAAAACTTAAAATATCAAAAAAAATGAAACTTTTCGGGGAACGAAAGTCGAGCCCTGAAAAATGACGTCTAAAAATCAGCAACATCAGAGTCCGAAAAACAATACAAATGTATCGTAAGTGCTTCATATATTATTTTTTGACATCCCAAAACTTAAAATGTAAAAAAAAAAGAACCTTTTCGGGGCACGAAAATCGAGCCCTGAAAAATGACGTCTTAAAATCAGCAAAATCAGAGTCCGAAAAACAAAACAAATGGCTCCTAAGTTCTTAATTTATTATATTTTGACTTCCCAAAACTTAAAATGTCAAAAAAAATGAAACTTTTCTGGGCACGAAAGTCAAGCCCTGAAAAATGACGTCTAATAATAAGCAAAATCAGAATCCGAAAAACAATACAAATGTATCCTAAGTGCTGCATATATTATTTTTTGACATCCAAAAACTTAAAATGTAAAAAAAAAAAGAACCTTTTTGGGCACGAAAATCGAGCCCTGAAAAATGACGTCTTAAAATCAGCAAAATCAGAGTCCGAAAAACAAAACAAATGGCTCCTAAGTGCTTAATATATTATTTTTTGACTTCCCAAAACTTGAAATTTCAAAAAAAATGAAACTTTTCGGGGGCACGAAAATAGAGCCCTGAAAAATGAAGTCTAAAAATCAGCAAAATAAGAGTCGGAAAAACAAAACAAATGGCTCCTATGTGCTTAATATATTATTTTTTGACTTCCCAAAACTTAAAATGTAAAAAAAAATGAAACTTTTCGGGGCACGAAAGTCGAGCCCTGAAAAATGACGTCTACAAGTCAGCAAAATCAGAGTCCGAAAATCAATACAAATGTCTCCTATGTGCTTAATATATTATTTTTTGAATTCCAAAAACTTTAAATTTCAAAAAAAATGAAACTTTTCAGGGCACGAAAGTCGAGCCCTGAAAAATGACTTTAAAAAATCGACAAAATCAGAGTCCGAAAAACAATACAAATGGATCCTAAGTGCTGCATATATTATTTTTTGACATCCCAAAACCTAAAATGTAAAAAAAAATGAAACTTTTCGGGGCACGAAAATCGAGCCCTGTAAAATGACGTCTTAAAATCAGCAAAATTAGAGTCCCGAAAACAAAACAAATGGCTCCTCTGTGCTTAATATACTATTTTTTGACTTCCCAAAACTTAAAATGTCAAAAAAATGAAACTTTTCGGGGCACGAAAGTCGAGCCCTGAAAAATGACGTCTAAAAATCAGCAACATCAGAGTCCGAAAAACAATACAAATGTATCCTAAGTGCTTCATTTTGACATCCCAAAACTTAAAATGTAAAAAAAAATGAACCTTTTCGGGGCACGAAAATCGAGCCCTCAAAAATGACGTCTTAAAATCAGCAAAATCAGAGACCGAAAAATAAAACAAATGGCTCCTAAGTGCTTAATATATTATTTTTTGACTTCCCAAAACTTGAAATTAAAAAAAAAAAAAACTTTTCGTGGCACGAAAATCAAGCCCTTAAAAATGAAGTCTAAAAATCTGCAAAATCAGAGTCCGAAAAACAAAACAAATGGCTCCTATTTGCTTAATATATTTTTTTTTGACTTTCCAAAACTTAAAATGTAAAAAAAAATGAAACTTTTCAGGGCACGAAAGTCGAGCCCTGAAAAATGACGTCTAAAAATCAGCAAAATCAAAGTCCGAAAAACAATACAAAAGTCTCCTAAGTGCGTAATATATTATTTTTTTACTTCCCAAAACTTAAAATTTAAAAAAAAAATGGAACTTTTCGGGGCACGAAAATTGAGCCCTGAAAAATGAAGTCTAAAAATCAGCAAAATCAGAGTCCGAAAAACAAAACAAATGGCTCCTAAGTGCTTAATATATTATTTTTTGACTTCCCAAAACTTAAAATGTCAAAAAAAATGAAACTTTTCTAGGTACGAAAGTCGAGCCCTGAAAAATGACGTCTAAAAATCAGCAAAATCAGAGTCCGAAAAACAATACAAATGTCTCCTAAGTGCTTAATATATTATTTTTTGACTTCCCAAAACTTGAAATTTCAAAAAAAATGAAACTTTTCGGGGCACGAAAATCGAGCCCTGAAAAATGAAGTCTAAAAATCAGCAAAATCAAATTCTGAAAAACAAAACAAATTGGTCCTAATTGCTTGATATATTATTTTTTGACTTCCCAAAACTTGAAATTTAAAAAAAAATGAAACTTTCGGGGCACGAAAATCGAGCCCTGAAAAATGACGTCTTAAAATCAGCTAAGTTAGAGCCCCAAAAACAAAAAAAATGGCTCCCATGTGCTTAATATATTATTTTTTGACTTCCCAAAACTTAAAATGTAAAAAAAAAATGAACCTTTTCGGGGCACGAAAGTCGAGCCCTGAAAAATGACGTCTAAAAATCAGCAACATCAGAGTCCGAAAAACAATACAAATGTATCCTAAGTGCTTCATATATTATTTTTTGACATCCCAAAACTTAAAATGTAAAAAAAAAATGAACCTTTTCGGGGCACGAAAATCGAGCCCTGAAAAATGACGTCTTGAAATCAGCAAAATCAGAGTCCGAAAAACAAAACAAATGGCTCCTAAGTGCTTAATATATTATTTTTTGACTTCCCAAAACTTGAAATTTCAAAAAAAATGAAACTTTTCGGGGCACGAAAATCGAGCCCTTAAAAAAGAAGTCTAAAAATCAGCAAAATCAAAGTCCGAAAAACAAAACAAATGGCTGCTATGTGCTTAATATATTATTTTTTGACTTCCCAAAACTTAAAATGTTAAAAAAAAATGAAACTTTCCGGGGCACGAAAGTCGAGCCCTGAAAAATGACGTCTAAAAATCAGCAAAACCATAGTCCTAAAAACAATACAAAGGGCCCCTAAGTGCTAAATATATTATTTTTTAACTCCCCAAAACTAAAAATTTAAAAAAAAATGAAACTTTTCGGGGCACGAAAATCGAGCCCTGAAACATGAAGTCTAAAAATCAGCAAAATCAGAGTCCGAAAAACAAAACAAATGGCTCCTAAGTGCTTAATATATTATTTTTTGACTTCCCAAAACTTAAAATGTAAAAAAAATGAAACTTTTCTAGGCACGAAAGTCGAGCCCTGAAAAATGACGTCTAAAAATCAGAAAAATCAGAGTCCTAAAAACAATACAAATGTCTCCTAAGTTCTTAATATATTGTGTTTTGAATTCCCAAAACTTGAAATTTCAAAAAAAATGAAACTTTTCGGGGCACGTAAATCGAGTCCTGAAAAATAAAGTCTAAAAATCAGCAAAATCATAGTCCGAAATACAAAACAAATTGGTCCTAAGTGCTTCATATAATTTTTTTTGGATTCCCAAAACCTGGAATTTTAAAAAAAAATGAAACTTTTCGGGGCACGAAAGTCGAGCCCTGAAAAATGAAGTCAAAAAATCGACAAAATCAGAGTCCGAAAAACAATACAAATGTATCCTAAGTGCTGCATTTATTATTTTTTGACATCCCAAAACTTAAAATGTAAAAAAAAAATGAAACTTTTCGGGGCACGAAAATCGAGCCCTGTAAAATGACGTCTTAAAATCAGCAAAAACAGAGTCCGAAAAACAAAACAAATGGCTCCTAAGTGCTTAATATATTATTTTTTGACTTCCCAAAACTTAAAATGTCAAAAAAATTAAACTTTTCGGGGCACGAAAGTTGAGCCCCGAAAAATGACGTCTAAAAATCAGCAACATCAGAGTCCGAAAAACAATACAAATGTATCCTAAGTGCTTCATATATTATTTTTTGACATCCCAAAACTTAAAATGTAAAAAAAAATGAACCTTTTCGGGGAACGAAAATCGAGCCCTGAAAAATGACGTCTTAAAATCAGCAAAATCAGAGTCCGAAAAACAAAACAAATGGCTCCTAAGTGCTTAATATATTATTTTTTGACTTCCCAAAACTTGAAATTTCAAAAAAAATGAAACTTTTCGAGGGCACGAAAATCGAGCCCTGAAAAATGAAGTCTAAAAATCAGCAAAATCAGAGTCCGAAAAACAAAACAAATGGCTCCTATGTGCTTAATATATTATTTTTTGACTTCCCAAAACTTAAAATGTAAAAAAAAATGAAACTTTTCGGGGCACGAAAGTCGAGCCCTGAAAAATTACGTCTACAAGTCAGCAAAATCAGAGTCCGAAAAATAATACAAATGTCTCCTATGTGCTTAATATATTATTTTTTGAATTCCAAAAACTTAAAATTTCAAAAAAAATGAAACTTTTCGGGGCACGAAAGTCGAGCCCTGAAAAATGACGTCAAAAAATCGACAAAATCAGAGTCCGAAAAACAATACAAATGTATCCTAAGTGCTGCATATATTATTTTTTGACATCCCAAAACTTAAAATGTAAAAAAAAATGAAACTTTTCGGGGCACGAAAATCGATCCCTGTAAAATGACGTCTTAAAATCAGCAAAATCAGAGTCCGAAAAACAAAACAAATGGCTCCTAAGTGCTTAATATATTATTTTTTGACTTCCCAAAACTTAAAATGTCAAAAAAAATGAAACTTTTCTGGGCACGAAAGTCGAACCCTGAAAAATGACATCTAAAAATCAGCAAAATCAGAGTCCGAAAAACAATACAAATGTCTCATAAGGGCTTAATATATTATTTTTTGAATTCCAAAAACTTAAAATTTCAAAAAAAATGAAACTTTTCGGGGCACGAAAATCGAGCCCTGAAAAATGAAGTCTAAAAATCAGCAAAATCAAAGTCCGAAAAACAAAACAAATTGGTCCTAATTGCTTCATATATTATTTTTTGACTTCCCAAAATTTGAAATTTAAAAAAAAATGAAACTTTCGGGGCACGAAAATCGAGCCCTGAAAAATGACGTCTTAAAATCAGCTAAATTAGAGTCCGAAAAACAAAACAAATGGCTCATATTTGCTTAATATATTATTTTTTGACTTCCCAAAACTTAAAATGTCAAAAAAAATGAAACTTTTCGGGGCACGAAAGTCGAGCCCTGAAAAATGACGTCTAAAAATCAGCAACATCAGAGTCCGAAAAACAATACAAATGTATCCTAAGTGCTTCATATATTATTTTTTGACATCCCAAAACTTAAAATGTAAAAAAAAATGAACCTTTTCGGGGCACGAAAATCGAGGCCTAAAAAATGACGTCTTAAAATCAGCAAAATCAGAGTCCGAAAAACAACACAAATGGATCATAAGTGCTTAATATATTTTTTTTTGACTTCCAAAACTTGAAATTTAAAAAAAAACGAAACTTTTCGGGGCACGAAAATCGAGCCCTTAAAAAAGAAGTCTAAAAATCAGCAAAATCAAAGTCCGAAAAACAAAACAAATGGCTGCTATGTGCTTAATATATTATTTTTTGACTTCCCAAAACATAAAATGTCAAAAAAAATGAAACTTTTCGGGGCACGAAAGTCGAGCCCTGAAAAATGACGTCTAAAAATCAGCAAAATCAGAGTCCAAAAAACAATACAAATGTCTCCTAAGTGCTTAATATATTATTTTTTGACTTCCCAAAACTTGAAATTTCAAAAAAAATGAAACTTTTCGGGGCACGAAAATTGAGCCCTGAAAAATGAAGTCTAAAAATCAGCAAAATCAGAGTCCGAAAAACAAAACAAATGGCTCCTAAGTGCTTAATATATTATTTTTTGACTTCCCAAAACTTAAAATGTCAAAAAAAATGAAACTTTTCTAGGCACGAAAGTCGAGCCCTGAAAAATGACGGCTAAAAATCAGCAAAACCAGCGTCCGAAAAAAAATACACATGTCTCCTAAGTGCTTAATATATTATATTTTGACTTACCAAAACTTGAAATTTCAAAAAAAATGAAACTTTTCGGGGTACGAAAATCGAGCCCTGAAAAATGAAGTCTAAAAATCAGCAAAATCAAAGTCCGAAATACAAAACAAATTGGTCCTAAGTGCTTCATATATTATTTTTTGACTTCCCAAAACTTGCAATTTAAAAAAAAAATAAAACTTTTCGGGGCACGAAAATCGAGCCCTGAAAAATGACGTCTTAAAATCAGCTAAATCAGAGTCCGAAAAACAAAACAAATGGCTCATATGTGCTTAATATATTATTTTTTGACTTCCCAAAACTTAAAATATCAAGAAAAATGAAACTTTTCGGGGAACGAAAGTCGAGCCCTGAAAAATGACGTCTAAAAATCAGCAACATCAGAGTCCGAAAAACAATACAAATGTATCCTAAGTGCTTCATATATTATTTTTTGATATCCCAAAACTTAAAATGTAAAAAAAAAAGAACCTTTTCGGGGCACGAAAATCGAGCCCTGAAAAATGACGTCTTAAAATCAGCAAAATCAGAGTCCGAAAAACAAAACAAATGGCTCCTAAGTTCTTAATTTAATATATTTTGACTTCCCAAAACTTAAAATGTCAAAAAAAATGAAACTTTTCTGGGCACGAAAGTCAAGCCCTGAAAAATGACGTCTAAAAATCAGCAAAATCAAAATCCGAAAAACAATACAAATGTATCCTAAGTGCTGCATATATTATTTTTTGACATCCCAAAACTTAAAATGTAAAAAAAAATGAAACTTTTCGGGGAACGAAAATCGAGCCCTGTAAATGACGTCTTAAAATCAGCAAAATCAGAGTCCGAAAAACAAAACAAATAGCTCCTAAGTGCTTAATATATTATTTTTTGACTTTCCAAAATTTAAAATGTCAAAAAAAATGAAACTTTTCTAGGCACGAAAGTCGAGCCCTGAAAAATGTCGTCTAAAAATCAGCAACATCAGAGTCCGAAAAACAATACAAATGTCTCATAAGGGCTTAATATATTATTTTTTGAATTCCAAAAACTTAGAATTTCAAAAAAAATGAAACTTTTCGGGGCACGAAAATCGAGCCCTGAAAAATGAAGTCTAAAACTCAGCAAAATCAAAGTCCGAAAAACAAAACAAATGGCTGCTATGTGCTTAATATATTATTTTTTGACTTCCCAAAACTTAAAATGTCAAAAAAAATGAAACTTTCCGGGGCACGAAAGTCGAGCCCTGAAAAATGAAGTCTAAAAATCAGCAAAATCAGAGTCCGAAAAACAATACAAATGTCTCCTAAGTGCTTAATATATTATTTTTTGACTTCCCAAAACTTGAAATTTCAAAAAAAATGAAACTTTTCGGGGCACGAAAATCGAGCCCTGAAACATGAAGTCTAAAAATCAGCAAAATCAGAGTCCGAAAAACAAAACAAATGGCTCCTAAGTGCTTAATATATTATTTTTTGACTTCCCAAAACTTAAAATGTAAAAAAAAATGAAACTTTTCTAGGCACGAAAGTCGAGCCCTGAAAAATGACGTCTAAAAATCAGCAAAATCAGAGTCCGAAAAACAATACAAATGTCTCCTAAGTGCTTGATATATTATTTTTTGACTTCCCAAAACTTGAAATTTCAAAAAAAATGAAACTTTTCGGGGCACGAAAATCGAGCCCTGAAAAATGAAGTCTAAAAATAAGCAAAATCAAAGTCCGAAATACAAAACAAATTGGTCCTAAGTGCTTCATATATTATTTTTTGACTTCCCAAAACATGCAATTTAAAAAAAAAATGAAACTTTTCGGGGCACGAAAGTCGAGCCCTGAAAAATGACGTCAAAAAATCGACAAAATCAGAGTCCGAAAAACAATACAAATGTATCCTAAGTGCTTCATATATTATTTTTTTACATCCCAAAACTTGAAATGTAAAAAAAAATTAAACTTTTCGAGGCACGAAAATCGAGCCCTGTAAAATGACGTCTTAAAATCAGCAAAATCAGAGTCCGAAAAACAAAACAAATGGCTCCTAAGTGCTTAATATATTATTTTTTGACTTCCCAAAACTTAAAATGTCAAAAAAAAAATGAAACTTTTCTGGGCACGAAAGTCGAGCCCTGAAAAATGACGTCTAAAAATCAGCAAAATCAGAGTCCGAAAAACAATACAAATGTCTCATAAGGGCTTAATATATTATTTTTTGAATTCCAAAAACTTAAAATTTCAAAAAAAATGAAACTTTTCGGGGCACGAAAATCGAGCCCTGAAAAATGAAGTCTAAAAATCAGCAAAATCAAAGTCCGAAAAACAAAACAAATTGATCCTAATTGCTTCATATATTATTTTTTGACTTCGCAAAACTAAAAATTTAAAAAAAAATGAAACTTTCGGGGCACGAAAATCGAGCCCTTAAAAATGACGTCTTAAAATCAGCTAAGTTAGAGTCCGAAAAACAAAACAAATGGCTCCTATGTGCTTAATATATTATTTTTTGACTTCCCAAAATTTAAAATGTAAAAAAAATGAAACTTTTCGGGTCACGAAAATCGAGCCCTGAAAAATGACGTCTAAAAATCAGCAACATCAGAGTCCGAAAAACAATACAAATGTATCCTAAGTGCTTCATATATTATTTTTTGACATCCCAAAACTTAAAATGTAAAAAAAAATGAACCTTTTCGGGGCACGAAAATCGAGCCCTGAAAAATGACGTCTTAAAATCAGCAACATCAGAGTCCGAAAAACAAAACAAATGGCTCCTAAGTGCTTAATATATTATTTTTTGACTTCCCAAAACTTGAAATTTCAAAAAAAATGAAACTTTTCGGGGGCACGAAAATCGAGCCCTGAAAAATGAAGTCTAAAAATCAGCAAAATCAGAGTCCGAAAAACAAAACAAATGGCTCCTATGTGCTTAATATATTATTTTTTGACTTCCCAAAACTTAAAATGTAAAAAAAAATGAAACTTTTCGGGGCACGAAAGTCGAGCCCTGAAAAATGACGTCTACAAGTCAGCAAAATCAGAGTCCGAAAATCAATACAAATGTCTCCTATGTGCTTAATATATTATTTTTTGAATTCCAAAAACTTAAAATTTCAAAAAAAATGAAACTTTTCGGGGCACGAAAGTCGAGCCCTGAAAAATGACGTCAAAAAATCGACAAAATCAGAGTCCGAAAAACAATACAAATGTATCCTAAGTGTTGCATATATTATTTTTTGACATCCCAAAACTTAAAATGTAAAAAAAAATGAAAATTTTCGGGGCACGAAAATCGAGCCCTGTAAATGACGTCTTAAAATCAGCAAAATCAGAGTCCGAAAAACAAAACAAATAGCTCCTAAGTGCTTAATATATTATTTTTTGACTTTCCAAAATTTAAAATGTCAAAAAAAATGAAACTTTTCTAGGCACGAAAGTCGAGCCCTGAAAAATGTCGTCTAAAAATCAGCAAAATCAGAGTCCGAAAAACAATACAAATGTCTCATAAGGGCTTAATATATTATTTTTTGAATTCCAAAAACTTAGAATTTCAAAAAAAATGAAACTTTTCGGGGCACGAAAATCGAGCCCTGAAAAATGAAGTCTAAAACTCAGCAAAATCAAAGTCAGAAAAACAAAACAAATGGCTGCTATGTGCTTAATATATTATTTTTTGACTTCCCAAAACTTAAAATGTCAAAAAAAATGAAACTTTCCGGGGCACGAAAGTCGAGTCCTGAAAAATGACGTCTAAAAATCAGCAAAATCAGAGTCCGAAAAACAATACAAATGTCTCCTAAGTGCTTAATATATTATTTTTTGAATTCCAAAAACTTAAAATTTCAAAAAAAATGAAACTTTTCGGGGCACGAAAATCGAGCCCTGAAAAATGAAGTCTAAAACTCAGCAAAATCAAAGTCCGAAAAACAAAACAAATGGCTGCTATGTGCTTAATATATTATTTTTTGACTTCCCAAAACTAAAAATGTCAAAAAAAATGAAACTTTCCGGGGCACGAAAGTCGAGCCCTGAAAAATGACGTCTAAAAATCAGCAAAATCAGAGTCCGAAAAACAATACAAATGTCTCCTAAGTGCTTAATATATTATTTTTTGACTTCCCAAAACTTGAAATTTCAAAAAAAATGAAACTTTTCGGGGCACGAAAATCGAGCCCTGAAACATGAAGTCTAAAAATCAGCAAAATCAGAGTCCGAAAAACAAAACAAATGGCTCCTAAGTGCTTAATATATTATTTTTTGACTTCCCAAAACTTAAAATGTCAAAAAAAATGAAACTTTTCTGGGCACTAAAGTCGAGCCCTGAAAAATGACATCTAAAAATCAGCAAAATCAGAGTCCGAAAAACAATACAAATGTCTCATAAGGGCTTAATATATTATTTTTTGAATTCCAAAAACTTAAAATTTCAAAAAAAATGAAACTTTTCGGGGCACAAAAATCGAGCCCTGAAAAATGAAGTCTAAAAATCAGCAAAATCAAAGTCCGAAAAACAAAACAAATTGGTCCTAATTGCTTCATATATTATTTTTTGACTTCCCAAAATTTGAAATTTAAAAAAAAATGAAACTTTCGGGGCACGAAAATCGAGCCCTGAAAAATGACGTCTTAAAATCAGCTAAATTAGAGTCCGAAAAACAAAACAAATGGCTCATATTTGCTTAATATATTATTTTTTGACTTCCCAAAACTTAAAATGTCAAAAAAAATGAAACTTTTCGGGGCACGAAAGTCGAGCCCTGAAAAATGACGTCTAAAAATCAGCAACATCAGAGTCCGAAAAACAATACAAATGTATCCTAAGTGCTTCATATATTATTTTTTGACATCCCAAAACTTAAAATGTAAAAAAAAATGAACCTTTTCGGGGCACGAAAATCGAGCCCTGAAAAATGACGTCTTAAAATCAGCAAAATCAGAGTCCGAAAAACAACACAAATGGATCATAAGTGCTTATTATATTTTTTTTTGTCTGCCAAAACTTGAAATTTCAAAAAAAACAACACTTTTCGGGGCACGAAAATCGAGCCCTTAAAAAAGAAGCCTAAAAATCAGCAAAATCAAAGTCCGAAAAACAAAACAAATGGCTGCTATGTGCTTAATATATTATTTTTTGACTTCCCAAAACATAAAATGTCAAAAAAAATGAAACTTTTCGGGGCACGATAGTCGAGCCCTGAAAAATGACGTCTAAAAATCAGCAAAATCAGAGTCCAAAAAACAATACAAATGTATCCTAAGTGCTTAATATATTATTTTTTGACTTCCCAAAACTTGAAATTTCAAAAAAAATGAAACTTTTCGGGGCACGAAAATTGAGCCCTGAAAAATGAAGTCTAAAAATCAGCAAAATCACAGTCCGAAAAACGAAACAAATGGCTCCTAAGTGCTTAATATATTATTTTTTGACTTCCCAAAACTTAAAATGTCAAAAAAAATGAAACTTTTCTAGGCACGAAAGTCGAGCCCTGAAAAATGACGTCTAAAAATCAGCAAAATCAGAGTCCGAAAAACAATACAAATGGCTCCTAAGTTCTTAATTTATTATATTTTGACTTCCCAAAACATGAAATTTCAAAAAAAATGAAACTTTTCGGGGTACGAAAATCGAGCCCTGAAAAATAAAGCCAAAAAATCAGCAAAAACAAAAGCCGAAAAAAAAAACAAATTGCTCCTAAGTGCTTCATATATTATTTTTTCACTTCCCAAAACTTGCAATTTAAAAAAAAAAAAAAACTTTTCGGGGCACGAAAATCGAGCCCTGAAAAATGACGTCTAAAAATCAAAAAAATCAGAGTCCGAAAAACAATACAAATGGCTCCTAAGTTCTTAATTTATTATATTTTGACTTCCCAAAACTTAAAATGTCAAAAAAAATGAAACTTTTCTGGGCACGAAAGTCAAGCCCTGAAAAATGACGTCTAATAATCAGCAAAATCAGAATCCGAAAAACAATACAAATGTATCCTAAGTGCTGCATATATTATTTTTTGACATCCCAAAACTTAAAATGTAAAAAAAAATGAAACTTTTCGGGGAACGAAAATCGAGCCCTGTAAATGACGTCTTAAAATCAGCAAAATCAGAGTCCGAAAAACAAAACAAATAGCTCCTAAGTGCTTAATATATTATTTTTTGACTTTTCAAAATTTAAAATGTCAAAAAAAATGAAACTTTTCTAGGCACGAAAGTCGAGCCCTGAAAAATGTCGTCTAAAAATCAGCAAAATCAGAGTCCGAAAAACAATACAAATGTCTCATAAGGGCTTAATATATTATTTTTTGAATTCCAAAAACTTAGAATTTCAAAAAAAATGAAACTTTTCTAGGCACGAAAGTCGAGCCCTGAAAAATGAAGTCTAAAACTCAGCAAAATCAAAGTCCGAAAAACAAAACAAATGGCTGCTATGTGCTTAATATATTATTTTTTGACTTCCCAAAACTTAAAATGTCAAAAAAAATGAAACTTTCCGGGGCACGAAAGTCGAGCCCTGAAAAATGACGTCTAAAAATCAGCAAAATCAGAGTCCGAAAAACAATACAAATGTCTCCTAAGTGCTTAATATATTATTTTTTGACTTCCCAAAACTTGAAATTTCAAAAAAAATGAAACTTTTCGGGGCACGAAAATCGAGCCCTGAAACATGAAGTCTAAAAATCAGCAAAATCAGAGTCCGAATAACAAAACAAATGGCTCCTAAGTGCTTAATATATTATTTTTTGACTTCCCAAAACTTAAAATGTAAAAAAAAATGAAACTTTTCTAGGCACGAAAGTCGAGCCCTGAAAAATGACGTCTAAAATTAGCAAAATCAGAGTCCGAAAAACAATACAAATGTCTCCTAAGGGCTTAATATATTATTTTTTGACTTCCCAAAACTTGAAATTTCAAAAAAAATGAAACTTTTCGGGGCACGAAAATCGAGCCCTGAAAAATGAAGTCTATAAATCAGCAAAATCAAAGTCCGAAATACAAAACAAATTGGTCCTAAGTGCTTCATATATTATTTTTTGACTTCCCAAAACATGCAATTTAAAAAAAAAATGAAACTTTTCGGGGCACGAAAGTCGAGCCCTGAAAACTGACGTCAAAAAATCGACAAAATCAGAGTCCGAAAAACAATACAAATGTATCCTAAGTGCTGCATATATTATTTTTTGACATCCCAAAACTTAAAATGTAAAAAAAAATGAAACTTTTCGGGGCACGAAAATCGAGCCCTGTAAAATGACATCTTAAAATCAGCAAAATCAGAGTCCGAAAAACAAAACAAATGGCTCCTAGGTGCTTACTATATTTCTTTTTGACTTCCCAAACCTTAAAATGTCAAAAAAAAAATGAAACTTTTCTGGGCACGAAAGTCGAGCCCTGAAAAATGACGTCTAAAAATCAGCAAAATCAGAGTCCGAAAAACAATACAAATGTCTCATAAGGGCTTAATATATTATTTTTTGAATTCCAAAAACTTAAAATTTCAAAAAAAATGAAACTTTTCGGGGCACGAAAATCGAGCCCTGAAAAATGAAGTCTAAAAATCAGCAAAATCAAAGTCCGAAAAACAAAACAAATTGGTCCTAATTGCTTCATATATTATTTTTTGACTTCCCAAAACTTGAAATTTAAAAAAAAATGAAACTTTCGGGGCACGAAAATCGAGCCCGGAAAAATGACGTCTTAAAATCAGCTAAATTAGAGTCCGAAAAACAAAACAAATGGCTCATATGTGCTTAATATATTATTTTTTGACTTCCCAAAACTTAAAATGTCAAAAAAATGAAACTTTTCGGGTCACGAAAATCGAGCCCTGAAAAATGACGTCTAAAAATCAGCAACATCAGAGTCCGAAAAACAATACAAATGTATCCTAAGTGCTTCATATATTATTTTTTGACATCCCAAAACTTAAAATGTAAAAAAAAATGAACCTTTTCGGGGCACGAAAATCGAGCCCTGAAAAATGACGTCTTAAAATCAGCAAAATCAGAGTCCGAAAAACAAAACAAATGGCTCCTAAGTGCTTAATATATTATTTTTTGACTTCCCAAAACTTGAAATTTCAAAAAAAATGAAACTTTTCGGGGGCACGAAAATCGAGCCCTGAAAAATGAAGTCTAAAAATCAGCAAAATCAGAGTCCGAAAAACAAAACAAATGGCTCCTATGTGCTTAATATATTATTTTTTGACTTCCCAAAACTTAAAATGTAAAAAAAAATAAAACTTTTCGGGGCACGAAAGTCAAGCCCTGAAAAATGACGTCTACAAGTCAGCAAAATCAGAGTCCGAAAATCAATACAAATGTCTCCTATGTGCTTAATATATTTTTTTTGAATTCCAAAAACTTGAAATTTCAAAAAAAATGAAACTTTTCGGGGCACGAAAATCGAGCCCTGAAAAATGAAGTCTAAAATCAGCAAAATCAAAGTCCGAAATACAAAACAAATTGGTCCTAAGTGCTTCATATATTATTTTTTGACTTCCCAAAACATGCAATTTAAAAAAAAAATGAAACTTTTCGGGGCACGAAAGTCGAGCCCTGAAAAATGACGTCAAAAAATCGACAAAATCAGAGTCCGAAAAACAATACAAATGTATCCTAAGTGCTGCATATATTATTTTTTGACATCCCAAAACTTAAAATGTAAAAAAAAATGAAACTTTTCGGGGCACGAAAATCGAGCCCTGTAAAATGACGTCTTAAAATCAGCAAAATCAGAGTCCGAAAAACAAAACAAATGGCTCCTAAGTGCTTAATATATTATTTTTTGACTTCCCAAAACTTAAAATGTCAAAAAAAAAATGAAACTTTTCTGGGCACGAAAGTCGAGCCCTGAGAAATGACGTCTAAAAATCAGCAAAATCAGAGTCCGAAAAACAATACAAATGTCTCATAAGGGCTTAATATATTATTTTTTGAATTCCAAAAACTTAAAATTTCAAAAAAAATGAAACTTTTCGGGGCACGATAATCGAGCCCTGAAAAATGAAGTCTAAAAATCAGCAAAATCAAAGTCCGAAAAACAAAACAAATTGGTCCTAATTGCTTCATATATTATTTTTTGACTTCCCAAAACTTGAAATTTAAAAAAAAATGAAACTTTCGGGGCACGAAAATCGAGCCCGGAAAAATGACGTCTTAAAATCAGCAAAGTTAGAGTCCGAAAAACAAAACAAATGGCTCCTATGTGCTTAATATATTATTTTTTGACTTCCCAAAACTTAAAATGTCAAAAAAATGAAACTTTTCGGGTCACGAAAATCGAGCCCTGAAAAATGACGTCTAAAAATCAGCAACATCAGAGTCCGAAAAACAATACAAATGTATCCTAAGTGCTTCATATATTATTTTTTGACATCCCAAAACTTAAAATGTAAAAAAAAATGAACCTTTTCGGGGCACGAAAATCGAGCCCTGAAAAATGACGTCTTAAAATCAGCAAAATCAGAGTCCGAAAAACAAAACAAATGGCTCCTAAGTGCTTAATATATTATTTTTTGACTTCCCAAAACTTGAAATTTCAAAAAAAATGAAACTTTTCGGGGGCACGAAAATCGAGCCCTGAAAAATGAAGTCTAAAAATCAGCAAAATCAGAGTCCGAAAAACAAAACAAATGGCTCCTATGTGCTTAATATATTATTTTTTGACTTCCCAAAACTTAAAATGTAAAAAAAAATAAAACTTTTCGGGGCACGAAAGTCAAGCCCTGAAAAATGACGTCTACAAGTCAGCAAAATCAGAGTCCGAAAATCAATACAAATGTCTCCTATGTGCTTAATATATTATTTTTTGAATTCCAAAAACTATAAATTTCAAAAAAAATGAAACTTTTCGGGGCACGAAAGTCGAGCCCTGAAAAATGACGTCAAAAAATCGACAAAATCAGAGTCCGAAAAACAATACGAATGTATCCTAAGTGCTGAATATATTATTTTTTGACACCCCAAAACTTAAAATGTAAAAAAAAATGAAATTTTTCGGGGCACGAAAATCGAGCCCTGTAAAATGACGTCTTAAAATCAGCAAAATCAGAGTCCGAAAAACAAAACAAATGGCTCCTAAGTGCTTAATATATTATTTTTTGACTTCCCAAAATTTAAAATGTCAAAAAAAATGAAACTTTTCTGGGCACGAAAGTCGAGCACTGAAAAATGACGTCTAAAAATCAGCAAAATCAGAGTCCGAAAAACAATACAAATGTCTCATAAGGGCTTAATATATTATTTTTTGAATTCAAAAAACTTAAAATTTCAAAAAAAATGAAACTCATCGGGGTGCGAAAATCGAGCCCTGAAAAATCAAGACTAAAAATCAGCAAAATCAAAGTCCGAAAAACAAAACAAATTGGTCCTAATTGCTTCATATATTATTTTTTGACTTCCCGAAACTTGAAATTTAAAAAAAAGATGAAACTTGCGAGGCAAGAAAGTCGAGCCCTGAAAAATGACGTCTAAAATCAGCAAAATCAGAGTCCGAAAAACAATACAAATGTCTCCTAAGTGCTTAATATATTATATTTTGACTTCCCAAAACTTGAAATTTCAAAAAAAATGAAACTTTTCGGGGCACGAAAGTCAAGCTCTGAAAAATGAAGTCTAAAAATCAGCAAAATTAAAGTCCGAAATACAAAACAAATTGGTCCTAAGTGCTTCATATATTATTTTTTGACTTCCCAAAACTTGCAATTTAAAAAAAAAATGAAACTTTTCGGGGGCACGAAAGTCGAGCCCTGAAAAATGACGTTTAAAAATCAGCAACATCAGAGTCCGAAAAACAATACAAATGTATCCTAAGTGCTTCATATATTATTTTTTGACATCCCAAAACTTAAAATGTAAAGAAAAAAAGAACCTTATCGGGGCACGAAAATCGAGCCCTTAAAAATGACGTATTAAAATCAGCAAAATCAGAGTCCGAAAAACAAAACAAATGGCTCCTAAGTTCTTAATTTATTATATTTTGATTTCCCAAAACTTAAAATGTCAAAAAAAATGAAACTTTTCTGGGCACGAAAGTTAAGCCCTGAAAAATGACGTCGAATAATCAGCAAAATCAGAATCCGAAAAACAATACAAATGTATCCTAAGTGCTGCATATATTATTTTTTGACATCCCAAAACTTAAAATGTAAAAAAAAATGAAACTTTTCGGGGAACGAAAATCGAACCCTGTAAATGACGTCTTAAAATCAGCAAAATCGGAGTCCTAAAAACAATACAAATGTCTCCTAAGTGCTTAATATATTATTTTTTGACTTTCCAAAATTTAAAATGTCAAAAAAAATGAAACTTTTCTAGGCACGAAAGTCGAGCCCTGAAAAATGACGTCTAAAAATCAGCAAAATCAGAGTCCGAAAAACAATACAAATGTCTCATAAGGGCTTAATATATTATTTTTTGAATTCCAAAAACTTAAAATTTCAAAAAAAATGAAACTTTTCGGGGCACGAAAATCGAACCATGAAAAATGAAGTCTAAAAGTCAGCAAAAACAAAGTACGAAAAACAAAACAAATTGGTCCTAAGTGCTTCATATATTATTTTTTGACTTCCCAAAACTTGAAATTTAAAAAAAAATGAAACTTTCGGGGCACGAAAATCGAGCCTGAAAAATGACGTCTTAAAATCAGCTAAATTAGAGTCCGAAAAACAAAACAAATGACTCCTATGTGCTTAATATATTATTTTTTGACTTCCCAAAACTTAAAATGTCAAAAAAATGAAACTTTTCGGGGCACGAAAGTCAAGCCCTGAAAAATGACGTCTAAAAATCAGCAACATCAGAGTCCGAAAAACAATACAAATGTATCCTAAGTGCTTCATATATTATTTTTTGACATCCCAAAACTTAAAATGTAAAAAAAATGAACCTTTTCGGGGCACGAAAATCGAGCCCTCAAAAATGACGTCTTAAAATCAGCAAAATCAGAGTCCGAAAAATAAAACAAATGGCTCCTAAGTGCTTAATATATTATTTTTTGACTTCCCAAAACTTGAAATTAAAAAAAAAATGAAACTTTTCGTGGCACGAAAATCAAGCCCTTAAAAATGAAGTCTAAAAATCAACAAAATCAGAGTCCGAAAAACAAAACAAATGGCTCCTATGTGCTTAATATATTATTTTTTGACTTCCCAAAACTTAAAATGTAAAAAAAAATAAAACTTTTCGGGGCACGAAAGTCAAGCCCTGAAAAATGACGTCTACAAGTCAGCAAAATCAGAGTCCGAAAATCAATACAAATGTCTCCTATGTGCTTAATATATTATTTTTTGAATTCCAAAAACTTAAAATTTCAAAAAAAATGAAACTTTTCGGGGCACGAAAGTCGAGCCCTGAAAAATGACGTCAAAAAATCGACAAAATCAGAGTCCGAAAAACAATACAAATGTATCCTAAGTGCTTCATATATTATTTTTTGACATCCCAAAACTTAAAATGTAAAAAAAAATGAAAATTTTCGGGGCACGAAAATCGAGCCCTGAAAAATGTCGTCTTAAAATTAGCAAAATCAGAGTCCGAAAAACAAGACAAATGGCTCCTAAGTGCTTAATATATTATTTTTTGACTTCCCAAAATTTAAAATGTCAAAAAAAATGAAACTTTTCTGGGCACGAAAGTCGAGCCCTGAAAAAAGACATCTCAAAATAAGCAACATCAGAGTCCGAAAAACACTCCCACTCTCTCCTAAGGGCTTAATATATTACTTTTTGCATTCCAAAAACTTCACATTTCAACAAAAATGAACCTTTTCGGGGCCCGAAAATCGAGCCCTGAAAAATCAAGTCTAAAAATCAGCAAAATCAAAGTCCGAAAAACAAAACAAATTGGTCCTAATTGCTTCATATATTATTTTTTGACTTCCCAAAACTTGAAATTTAAAAAAAAAATGAAACTTTCGGGGCACGAAAGTCGAGCCCTGAAAAATGACGTCTAAAAACAGCAAAATCAGAGACCGAAAAACAAAACAAATGTCTCCTAAGTGCTTAATATATTATATTTTGACTTCCCAAAACTTGAAATTTCAAAAAAAATGAAACTTTTCGGGGCACGAAAATTGAGCCCTGAAAAATGAAGGCTAAAAATCAGCAAAATTAAAGTCCGAAATACAAAACAAATTGGTCCTAAGTGCTTCATATATTATTTTTTGACTTCCCAAAACTTGCAATTTAAAAAAAAAATGAAACTTTTCGGGGGCACGAAAGTCGAGCCCTGAAAAATGACGTTTAAAAATCAGCAACATCAGAGTCCGAAAAACAATACAAATGTATCCTAAGTGCTTCATATATTATTTTTTGACATCCCAAAACTTAAAATGTAAAGAAAAAAAGAACCTTATCGGGGCACGAAAATCGAGCCCTGAAAAATGACGTATTAAAATCAGCAAAATCAGAGTCCGAAAAACAAAACAAATGGCTCCTAAGTTCTTAATTTATTATATTTTGATTTCCCAAAACTTAAAATGTCAAAAAAAATGAAACTTTTCTGGGCACGAAAGTTAAGCCCTGAAAAATGACGTCGAATAATCAGCAAAATCAGAATCCGAAAAACAATACAAATGTATCCTAAGTGCTGCATATATTATTTTTTGACATCCCAAAACTTAAAATGTAAAAAAAAAATGAAACTTTTCGGGGAACGAAAATCGAACCCTGTAAATGACGTCTTAAAATCAGCAAAATCAGAGTCCGAAAAACAAAACAAATAGCTCCTAAGTGCTTAATATATTATTTTTTGACTTTCCAAAATTTAAAATGTCAAAAAAAATGAAACTTTACTAGGCACGAAAGTCGAGCCCTGAAAAATGACGTCTAAAAATCAGCAAAATCAGAGTCCGAAAAACAATACAAATGTCTCATAAGGGCTTAATATATTATTTTTTGAATTCCAAAAACTTAAAATTTCAAAAAAAATGAAACTTTTCGGGGCACGAAAATCGAGCCCTGAAAAATGAAGTCTAAAACTCAGCAAAATCAAAGTACGAAAAACAAAACAAATTGGTCCTAAGTGCTTCATATATTATTTTTTGACTTCCAAAAACTTGAAATTTAAAAAAAAATGAAACTTTCGGGGCACGAAAATCGAGCCTGAAAAATGACGTCTTAAAATCAGCTAAATTAGAGTCCGAAAAACAAAACAAATGACTCCTATGTGCTTAATATATTATTTTTTGACTTCCCAAAACTTAAAATGTCAAAAAAATGAAACTTTTCGGGGCACGAAAATCGAGCCCTGAAAAATGACGTCTAAAAATCAGCAAAATCAGAGTCCGAAAAACAATACAAATGTATCCTAAGTGCTTCATATATTATTTTTTGACATCCCAAAACTTAAAATGTAAAAAAAAATGAACCTTTTCGGGGCACGAAAATCGAGCCCTCAAAAATGACGTCTTAAAATCAGCAAAATCAGAATCCGAAAAACAATACAAATGTATCCTAAGTGCTGCATATATTATTTTTTGACATCCCAAAACTTGAAATTAAAAAAAAAAATGAAACTTTTCGTGGCACGAAAATCAAGCCCTTAAAAATGAAGTCTAAAAATCAACAAAATCAGAGTCCGAAAAACAAAACAAATGGCTCCTATGTGCTTAATATATTATTTTTTGACTTCCCAAAACTTAAAATGTCAAAAAAAATGAAACTTTTCGGGGCACGAAAGTCGAGCCCTGAAAAATGACGTCTAAAAATCAGCAACATCAGAGTCCGAAAAACAATACAAATGTATCCTAAGTGCTTCATATATTATTTTTTGACATCCCAAAACTTAAAATGTAAAAAAAAATGAACCTTTTCGGGGCACGAAAATCGAGCCCTCAAAAATGACGTTTTAAAATCAGCAAAATCAGAGTCCGAAAAATAAAACAAATGGCTCCTAAGTGCTTAATATATTATTTTTTGACTTCCCAAAACTTGAAATTAAAAAAAAAATGAAACTTTTCGTGGCACGAAAATCGAGCCCTTAAAAATGAATTCTAAAAATCAACAAAATCAGAGTCCGAAAAACAAAACAAATGGCTCCTATGTGCTTAATATATTATTTTTTGACTTCCCAAAACTTAAAATGTCAAAAAAAATGAAACTTTTCGGGGCACGAAAGTCGAGCCCTGAAAAATGACGTCTAAAAATCAGCAACATCAGAGTCCGAAAAACAATACAAATGTATCCTAAGTGCTTCATATATTATTTTTTGACATCCCAAAACTTAAAATGTAAAAAAAAATGAACCATTTCGGTGCACGAAAATCGAGCCCTGAAAAATGACGTCTTAAAATTAGCAAAATCAGAGTCCGAAAAAGAAAACAAATGGATCATAAGTGCTTAATATATTTTTTTTTGACTTCCCAAAACTTGAAATTTCAAAAAAAATGGAACTTTTCGGGGCACGAAAATCGAGCCCTTAAAAAAGAAGTCTAAAAATCAGCAAAATCAGAGTCCGAAAAACAAAACAAATGGCTGCTATGTGCTTAATATATTATTTTTTGACTTCCCAAAACTTAAAATGTCAAAAAAAATGAAACTTTTCGGGGCACGAAAGTCGAGCCCTGAAAAATGACGTCTAAAAATCAGCAAAATCAGAGTCCGAAAAACAATACAAATGTCTCCTAAGTGCTTAATATATTATTTTTTGACTTTCCAAAACTTGAAATTTCAAAAAAAATGAAACTTTTCTGGGCACGAAAATCGAGCACTGAAAAATGAAGTCTAAAAATCAGCAAAATCAAAGTCCGAAAAACAAAACAAATGGCTCCTAAGTGCTTAATATATTATTTTTTGACTTCCCAAAACTTAAAATGTCAAAAAAAATGAAACTTTTCTAGGCACGAAAGTCGAGCCCTGAAAAATGACGTCTAAAAATCAGCAAAATCAGAGTCCGAAAAACAAAACAAATTGGTCCTACGTCCTTCATAAATTATTTTTTGACTCCCTAAAACTTGCAATTTAAAAAAAACATGAAACTTTTTGTGGCGCGAACATCGAGACCTGAAAACTGACGTCTTAAAATAAGCTAGATCAGAGTCCGAAAAACAAAACAAATAGCTCATATGTGCTTAATATATGATTTTTTGACTTCCCAAAACTTAAAATGTCAAAAAAAATGAAACTTTTCGGGGCACGAAAGTCGAGCCCTGAAAAATGACGTCTAAAAATCAGCAAAATCAGAGTCCGAAAAACAATACAAATGTCTCCTAAGTGCTTAATATATTATTTTTTGACTTCCCAAAAATTTCAAAAAAAATGAAACTTTTCTGGGCACGAAAATCGAGCCCTGAAAAATGATGTCATAAAATCAGCTAAATCGAAGTCCTAAAAACAATACAAATGGCTCCTAAGTGCTTAATATATTATTTTTTGACTTCCCAAAACTTAAAATGTCAAAAAAAATGAAACTTTTCGGGGCACGAAAATCGAGCCCTGAAAAATGAAGTCTAAAAATCAGCAAAATCAAAGTCCGAAAAACAAAACAAATTGGTCCTAAGTGCTTCATATATTATTTTTTGACAACCCAAAACTTAAAATGTAAAAAAAAATGAAACTTTCGGGGCACGAAAATCGAGCCCTGAAAAATGACGTCTTAAAATCAGCTAAGTTAGAGTCCCAAAAACAAAACAAAAAGCTCATATGTGATTAATATATTATTTTTTAACTTCAAAAAACTAAAAATGTCAAAAAAATGAAACTTTTCGGGGCACGAAAGTCGAGCCCTGAAAAATGATGTCTAAAAATCAGCAACATCAGAGTCCGAAACACAATACAAATGTATCCTCAGTGCGTCATATATTATTTTTGGACATCCCAAAACTTAAAATGTAAAAAAAAATGAACCTTTTCGGGGCACGAAAATCCAGCCCTGAAAAATGAAGTCTAAAAATCAGCAAAATCAGAGTCCGAAAAACAAAATAAATGGCTCCTATGTGCTTAATATATTATTTTTTTCCTTCCCAAAACTTAAAATGTCAAAAAAAATGAAACTTTTCGGGGCACGAAAGTCGAGCCCTGAAAAATGACGTCTAAAAATCAGCAACATCAGAGTCCGAAAAACAATACAAATGTATCCTAAGTGCTTCATATATTACTGTTTGACAGCGAAAAACTTAAAATGGAAAAAAAAATCAACCTTTTCGGTGCACGAAAATCGAGCCCTGAAAAATGACGTCTTAAAATCAGCAAAATCAGAGTCCGAAAAACAAAACAAATGGCTCCTAAGTGCTTAATATATTATTTTTTGACTTCCCAAAACATGAAGTTTCAAAAAAAATGAAACTTTTTGGGGGCACGAAAATCGAGCCCTGAAAAATGAAGTCTAAAAATCAGCAAAATCATAGTCCAAAAAACAAAACAAATGGCTCATATGTGCTTAATATATTATTTTTTGACTTCCCAAAACTTAAAATGTAAAAAAAAATGAAACTTTTCGGGGCACGAAAGTCGCGACCTGAAAAATGACGTCTACAAGTCAGCAAAATCAGAGTCCGAAAATCAATACAAATGTCTCCTATGTGCTTAATATATTATTTTTTGAATTCCAAAAACTTAAAATTTCAAAAAAAATGAAACTTTTCGGGGCACGAATGTCGAGCCCTGAAAAATGACGTCAAAAAATCAGCAATATCAGAGTCCGAAAAACAATACAAATGTATCCTAAGTGCTCCATATATTATTTCTTGACATCCCACCACTTAAAATGTAAAAAAAAAATGCAACTTTTCGGGGCCCGAAAATCGAGCCCTGAAAATGAAGTCTAAAAATCAGCAAAATCAAAGTCCGAAATACAAAACAAATTGGTCCTAAGTGCTTCATATATTATTTTTTGACTTTCCAAAACTTGCAATTTAAAAAAAAAAAAAAAAACTTTTCGGGGCAATAAAATCGAGCCCTGAAAAATGACGTCTTAAAATCAGCTAAATCAGAGTCCGAAAAACAAAACAAATGGCTCATATGTGCTTAATATATTATTTTCTGACTTCCCAAAACTGAAAATAGCAAAAAAAATGAGAGTTTTCGGGGAACGAAAGTCGAGCGCTGAAAAATGACGTCTAAAAATCAGGAAGATCAGAGTAAGAGAAACAGTACGAATGTCTCATAAGTGCTTAATATGTTATTTTTTGACATCCCAAAACTTAAAATGTAAAAAAAAAAAGAACCTCTTCGGGGCACGAAAATCGAGCCCTGAAAAATGACGTCTTAAAATCAGCAAAATAAGAGTCCGAAAAATAAAACAAATGGCTCCTAAGTTCTTAATTTATTATATTTTGACTTCCCAAAACTTAAAATGTCAAAAAAAATGAAACTTTTCTGGGCACGAAAGTCAAGCCCTGAAAAATGACGTCTAATAATCAGCAAAATCAGAATCCGAAAAACAATACAAATGTATCCTAAGTGCTGCATATATTATTTTTTGACATGCCAAAACTTAAAATGTAAAAAAAAATGAAACTTTTCGGGGAACTAAAATCGAGCCCTGTAAATGACGTCTTAAAATCAGCAAAATCAGAGTCCGAAAAACAAAACAAATAGCTCCTAAGTGCTTAATATATTATTTTTTGACTTTCCAAAATTTAAAATGTCAAAAAAAATGAAACTTTTCGGGGCACGAAAGTCGAGCCCTGAAAAATGATGTCTAAAAATCAGCAAAATCTGAGTCCGAAAAACAATACAAATGTCTCATAAGGGCTTAATATATTATTTTTTGAATTCCAAAAACTTAAAATTTCAAAAAAAATGAAACTTTTCGGGGAACGAAATTCGAGCCCTGAAAAATGAAGTCTAAAACTCAGCAAAATCAAAGTCCGAAAAACAAAACAAATTGGTCCTAAGTGCTTCATATATTATTTTTTGACTTCCCAAAACTTGCAATTTAAAAAAAAAAAAAAACTTTTCGGGGCAAGAAAATCGAGCCCTGAAAAATGACGTCTTAAAAGCAGCTAAAACACAGTCCGAAAAACAAAACAAATGGCTCATATGTGCTTAATATATTATTTTTTGACTTCCCAAAACTTAAAATATCAAAAAAAATGAAACTTTTCGGGGAACGAAAGTCGAGCCCTGAAAAATGACGTCTAAAAATCAGCAACATCAGAGTCCGAAAAACAATACAAATGTATCCTAAGTGCTTCATATATTATTTTTTGACATCCCAAAACTTAAAATGTAAAAAAAAAAAAGAACCTTTTCGGGGCACGAAAATCGAGCCCTGAAAAATGACGTCTTAAAATCAGCAAAATCAGAGTCCGAAAAACAAAACAAATGGCTCCTATGTGCTTAATATATTATTTTTTGACTTCCCAAAACTTAAAATGTCAAAAAAAAGAAACTTTTCGGGGGCACGAAAGTCGAGCCCTGAAAAATGACGTCTAAAAATCAGCAACATCAGAGTCCGAAAAACAATACAAATGTATCCTAAGAGCTCCATATATTATTTTTTGACTTCCAAAAACTTAAAATGTAAAAAAAAATGAAACTTTTCTGGGCACGAAAGTCAAGCCCTAAAAAACGACGTCTTAAAATCAGCAAAATCAGAGTCCGAAAAACAAAACAAATGGCTCCTAAGTGCTTAATATATTATTTTTTGACTTCCCAAAACTTGAAATTTCAAAAAAAATGAAACTTTTCGAGGGCACGAAAATCGAGCCCTGAAAAATGAAGTCTAAAAATCAGCAAAATCAGAGTCCGAAAAACAAAACAAATGGCTCCTATGTGCTTAATATATTATTTTTTGACTTCCCAAAACTTAAAATGTAAAAAAAAATGAAACTTTTAGGGGCACGAAAGTCGAGCCCTGAAAAATTACATCTACAAGTCAGCAAAATCAGAGTCCGAAAATCAATACAAATGTCTCCTATGTGCTTAATATATTATTTTTTGAATTACAAAAACTTAAAATTTCAAAAAAAATGAAACTTTTAGGGGCACGAAAGTCGAGCCCTGAAAAATGACGTCAAAAAATCGACAAAATCAGAGTCCGAAAAACAATACAAATGTATCCTAAGTGCTGCATATATTATTTTTTGACATCCCAAAACTTAAAATGTAAAAAAAAATGAAACTTTTCGGGGCACGAAAATCGAGCCCTGTAAAATGACGTCTTAAAATCAGCAAAATCAGAGTCCGAAAAACAAAACAAATGGCTCCTAAGTGCTTAATATATTATTTTCGGGCTTCCCAACACCCAAAATTTCAAAAAAAATGAAACTTTTCGGGGAACGAAAGTCGAGCCCTGAAAAATGACGTCTAAAAATCAGCAACATCAGAGTCCGAAAAACAATACAAATGTATCCTAAGTGCTTAATATATTATTTTTTGACATCCCAAAACTTAAAATGTAAAAAAAAAAAGAACCTCTTCGGGGCACGAAAATCGAGCCCTGAAAAATGACGTCTTAAAATCAGCAAAATCAGAGTCCGAAAAATAAAACAAATGGCTCCTAAGTTCTTAATTTATTATATTTTGACTTCCCAAAACTTAAAATGTCAAAAAAAATGAAACTTTTCTGGGCACGAAAGTCAAGCCCTGAAAAATGACGTCTAATAATCAGCAAAATCAGAATCCGAAAAACAATACAAATGTATCCTAAGTGCTGCATATATTATTTTTTGACATGCCAAAACTTAAAATGTAAAAAAAAATGAAACTTTTCGGGGAACTAAAATCGAGCCCTGTAAATGACGTCTTAAAATCAGCAAAATCAGAGTCCGAAAAACAAAACAAATAGCTCCTAAGTGCTTAATATATTATTTTTTGACTTTCCAAAATTTAAAATGTCAAAAAAAATGAAACTTTTCGGGGCACGAAAGTCGAGCCCTGAAAAATGACGTCTAAAAATCAGCAAAATCAGAGTCCGAAAAACAATACAAATGTCTCATAAGGGCTTAATATATTATTTTTTGAATTCCAAAAACTTAAAATTTCAAAAAAAATGAAACTTTTCGGGGAACGAAATTCGAGCCCTGAAAAATGAAGTCTAAAACTCAGCAAAATCAAAGTCCGAAAAACAAAACAAATTGGTCCTAAGTGCTTCATATATTATTTTTTGACTTCCCAAAACTTGCAATTTAAAAAAAAAAAAAAACTTTTCGGGGCAAGAAAATCGAGCCCTGAAAAATGACGTCTTAAAATCAGATAAATCAGAGTCCGAAAAACAAAACAAATGGCTCATATGTGCTTAATATATTATTTTTTGACTTCCCAAAACTTAAAATATCAAAAAAAATGAAACTTTTCGGGGAACGAAAGTCGAGCCCTGAAAAATGACGTTTCAAAATCAGCAACATCAGAGTCCGAAAAACAATACAAATGTATCCTAAGTGCTTCATATATTATTTTTTGACATCCCAAAACTTAAAATGTAAAAAAAAAAAAGAACCTTTTCGGGGCACGAAAATCGATCCCTGAAAAATGACGTTTCAAAATCAGCAAAATCAGAGTCTGAAAAACAAAACAAATGGCTCCTATGTGCTTAATATATTATTTTTTGACTTCCCAAAACTTAAAATGTCAAAAAAAAGAAACCTTTGGGGGGCACGAAAGTCGAGCCCTGAAAAATGACGTCTAAAAATCAGCAACATCAGAGTCCGAAAAACAATACAAATGTATCCTAGGTGGTTCATATATTATTTTTTGACATCCCAAAACTTAAAATGTAAAAAAAAATGAACCTTTTCGGGGAACGAAAATCGAGCCCTGAAAAATGACGTCTTAAAATCAGCAAAATCAGAGTCCGAAAAACAAAACAAATGGCTCCTAAGTGCTTAATATATTATTTTTTGACTTCCCAAAACTTGAAATTTCAAAAAAAATGAAACTTTTCGAGGGCACGAAAATCGAGCCCTGAAAAATAAAGTCTAAAAATCAGCAAAATCAGAGTCCGAAAAACAAAACAAATGGCTCCTATGTGCTTAATATATTATTTTTTGACTTCCCAAAACTTAAAATGTAAAAAAAAATGAAACTTTTCGGGGCACGAAAGTCGAGCCCTGAAAAATTACATCTACAAGTCAGCAAAATCAGAGTCCGAAAATCAATACAAATGTCTCCTATGTGCTTAATATATTATTTTTTGAATTACAAAAACTTAAAATTTCAAAAAAAATGAAACTTTTCGGGGCACGAAAGTCGAGCCCTGAAAAATGACGTCAAAAAATCGACAAAATCAGAGTCCGAAAAACAATACAAATGTATCCTAAGTGCTGCATATATTATTTTTTGACATCCCAAAACTTAAAATGTAAAAAAAAATGAAACTTTTCGGGGCACGAAAATCGAGCCCTGAAAAATGACGTCTTAAAATCAGCAAAATCAGAGTCCGAAAAACAAAACAAATGGCTCCTATGTGCTTAATATATTATTTTTTGACTTCCCAAAACTTAAAATGTCAAAAAAATGAAACTTTTCGGGGCACGAAAGTCGAGCCCTGAAAAATGACGTCTAAAAATCAGCAACATCAGAGTCCTAAAAACAATACAAATGTATCCTAAGTGCTTCATATATTATTTTTTGACATCCCAAAACTTAAAATGTAAAAAAAAATGAACCTTTTCGGGGAACGAAAATCGAGCCCTGAAAAATGACGTCTTAAAATCAGCAAAATCAGAGTCCGAAAAACAAAACAAATGGCTCCTAAGTGCTTAATATATTATTTTTTGACTTCCCAAAACTTGAAATTTCAAAAAAAATGAAACTTTTCGAGGGCACGAAAATCGAGCCCTGAAAAATGAAGTCTAAAAATCAGCAAAATCAGAGTCCGAAAAACAAAACAAATGGCTCCTATGTGCTTAATATATTATTTTTTGACTTCCCAAAACTTAAAATGTAAAAAAAAATGAAACTTTTCGGGGCACGAAAGTCGAGCCCTGAAAAATTACGTCTACAAGTCAGCAAAATCAGAGTCCGAAAATCAATACAAATGTCTCCTATGTGCTTAATATATTATTTTTTGAATTCCAAAATCTTAAAATTTCAAAAAAAATGAAACTTTTCGGGGCACGAAAGTCGAGCCCTGAAAAATGACGTCAAAAAATCGACAAAATCAGAGTCCGAAAAACAATACGAATGTATCCTAAGTGCTGCATATATTATTTTTTGACATCCCAAAACTTAAAATGTAAAAAAAAATGAAACTTTTCGGGGTACAAAAATCGTGCCCTGAAAAATGACGTCTAAAAATCAGCAAAATCAGAGTCCGAAAAACAATACAAATGTCTCATAAGGGCTTAATATATTATTTTTTGAATTCCAAAAACTTAGAATTTCAAAAAAAATGAAACTTTTCGGGGCACGAAAATCGAGCCCTGAAAAATGAAGTCTAAAACTCAGCAAAATCAAAGTCCGAAAAACAAAACAAATGGCTGCTATGTGCTTAATATATTATTTTGTGACTGCCCAAAACTTAAAATGTCAAAAAAAATGAAACTTTCCGGGGCACGAAAGTCGAGCCCTGAAAAATGACGTCTAAAAATCAGCAAAATCAGAGTCCGAAAAACAATACAAATGTCTCATAAGGGCTTAATATATTATTTTTTGAATTCCAAAAACTTAAAATTTCAAAAAAAATGAAACTTTTCGGGGCACGAAAATCGAGCCCTGAAAAATGAAGTCTAAAACTCATCAAAATCAAAGTCCGAAAAACAAAACAAATTGGTCCTAAGTGCTTCATATATTATTTTTTGACTTCCCAAAACTTGCAATTTAAAAAAAAAATAAAACTTTTCGGGGCAAGAAAATCGAGCCCTGAAAAATGACGTCTTAAAATCAGCTAAATCAGAGTCCGAAAAACAAAACAAATGGCTCATATGTGCTTAATATATTATTTTTTGACTTCCCAAAACTTAAAATGTCAAAAAAATGAAACTTTTCGGGGCAAGAAAGTCGAGCCCTGAAAAATGACGTCTAAAAATCAGCAACATCAGAGTCCGAAAAACAATACAAATGTATCCTAAGTGCTTCATATATTATTTTTTGACATCCCAAAACTTAAAATGTAAAAAAAAATGAACCTTTTCGGGGCACGAAAATCCAGCCCTGAAAAATGAAGTCTAAAAATCAGCAAAATCAGAGTCCGAAAAACAAAATAAATGGCTCCTATGTGCTTAATATATTATTTTTTTACTTCCCAAAACTTAAAATGTCAAAAAAAATGAAACTTTTCGGGGCACGAAAGTCGAGCCCTGAAAAATGACGTCTAAAAATCAGCAACATCAGAGTCCGGAAAACAATACAAATGTATCCTAAGTGCTTCATATATTATTTTTTGACATCCCAAAACTTAAAATGTAAAAAAAAATGAACCTTTTCGGGGCACGAAAATAGAGCCCTGAAAAATGACGTCTTAAAATCAGCAAAATTAGAGTCCGAAAAACAAAACAAATGGCTCCTAAGTGCTTAATATATTATTTTTTGACTTCCCAAAACATGAAGTTTCAAAAAAAATGAAACTTTTCGGGGGCACGAAAATCGAGCCCTGAAAAATGAAGTCTAAAAATCAGCAAAATCAGAGTCCAAAAAACAAAACAAATGGCTCCTATGTGCTTAATATATTATTTTTTGACTTCCCAAAACTTAAAATGTAAAAAAAAATGAAACTTTTCAGGGCACGAAAGTCGAGCCCTGAAAAATGACGTCTACAAGTCAGCAAAATCAGAGTCCGAAAATCAATACAAATGTCTCCTATGTGCTTAATATATTATTTTTTTAATTCCAAAAACTTAAAATTTCAAAAAAAATGAAACTTTACAGGGCACGAATGTCGAGCCCTGAAAAATGACGTCAAAAAATCAGCAAAATCAGAGTCCGAAAAACAATACAAATGTATCCTAAGTGCTGCATATATTATTTCTTGACATCCCAAAACTTAAAATGTAAAAAAAAATGAAACTTTTCGGGGAACGAAAATCGAGCCCTTAAAAATGAAGTCTAAAACTCAGCAAAATCAAAGTCCGAAAAACAAAACAAATTGGTCCTAAGTGCTTCATATATTATTTTTTGACTTCCCAAAACTTGCAATTTAAAAAAAAAATAAAACTTTTCGGGGCAAGAAAATCGAGCCCTGAAAAATGACGTCTTAAAATCAGCTAAATCAGAGTCCGAAAAACAAAACAAATGGCTCATATGTGCTTAATATATTATTTTTTGACTTCCCAAAACTTAAAATATCAAAAAAAATGAAACTTTTCGGGGAACGAAAGTCGAGCCCTGAAAAATGACGTCTAAAAATCAGCAACATCAGAGTCCGAAAAACAATACAAATGTATCCTAAGTGCTTCATATATTATTTTTTGACATCCCAAAACTTAAAATGTAAAAAAAAAAAGAACCTTTTCGGGGCACGAAAATCGAGCCCTGAAAAATGACGTCTTAAAATCAGCAAAATCAGAGTCCGAAAAACAAAACAAATGGCTCCTAAGTTCTTAATTTATTATATTTTGACTTCCCAAAACTTAAAATGTCAAAAAAAATGAAACTTTTCTGGGCACGAAAGTCAAGCCCTGAAAAATGACGTCTAATAATCAGCAAAATCAGAATCAGAAAAACAATACAAATGTATCCTAAGTGCTGCATATATTATTTTTTGACATGCCAAAACTTAAAATGTAAAAAAAAATGAAACTTTTCGGGGAACTAAAATTGAGCCCTGTAAATGACGTCTTAAAATCAGCAAAATCAGAGTCCGAAAAACAAAACAAATAGCTCCTAAGTGCTTAATATATTATTTTTTGACTTTCCAAAATTTAAAATGTCAAAAAAAATGAAACTTTTCTAGGCACGAAAGTCGAGCCCTGAATAATGACGTCTAAAAATCAGCAAAATCAGAGTCCGAAAAACAATACAAATGTCTCATAAGGGCTTAATATATTATTTTTTGAATTCCAAAAACTTAAAATTTCAAAAAAAATGAAACTTTTCGGGGAACGAAAATCGAGCCCTGAAAAATGAAGTCTAAAACTCAGCAAAATCAAAGTCCGAAAAACAAAACAAATTGGTCCTAAGTGCTTCATATATTATTTTTTGACTTCCCAAAACTTGCAATTTAAAAAAAAAATAAAACTTTTCGGGGCAAGAAAATCGAGCCCTGAAAAATGACGTCTTAAAATCAGCTAAATCAGAGTCCGAAAAACAAAACAAATGGCTCATATGTGCTTAATATATTATTTTTTGACTTCCCAAAACTTAAAATGTCAAAAAAATGAAACTTTTCGGGGCAAGAAAGTCGAGCCCTGAAAAATGACGTCTAAAAATCAGCAACATCAGAGTCCGAAAAACAATACAAATGTATCCTAAGTGCTTCATATATTATTTTTTGACATCCCAAAACTTAAAATGTAAAAAAAAATGAACCTTTTCGGGGCACGAAAATCCAGCCCTGAAAAATGAAGTCTAAAAATCAGCAAAATCAGAGTCCGAAAAACAAAATAAATGGCTCCTATGTGCTTAATATATTATTTTTTTACTTCCCAAAACTTAAAATGTCAAAAAAAATGAAACTTTTCGGGGCACGAAAGTCGAGCCCTGAAAAATGACGTCTAAAAATCAGCAACATCAGAGTCCGAAAAACAATACAAATGTATCCTAAGTGCTTCATATATTATTTTTTGACATCCCAAAACTTAAAATGTAAAAAAAAATGAACCTTTTCGGGGCACGAAAATAGAGCCCTGAAAAATGACGTCTTAAAATCAGCAAAATTAGAGTCCGAAAAACAAAACAAATGGCTCCTAAGTGCTTAATATATTATTTTTTGACTTCCCAAAACATGAAGTTTCAAAAAATATGAAACTTTTCGGGGGCACGAAAATCGAGCCCTGAAAAATGAAGTCTAAAAATCAGCAAAATCAGAGTCCAAAAAACAAAACAAATGGCTCCTATGTGCTTAATATATTATTTTTTGACTTCCCAAAACTTAAAATGTAAAAAAAAATGAAACTTTTCAGGGCACGAAAGTCGAGCCCTGAAAAATGACGTCTACAAGTCAGCAAAATCAGAGTCCGAAAATCAATACAAATGTCTCCTATGTGCTTAATATATTATTTTTTGAATTCCAAAAACTTAAAATTTCAAAAAAAATGAAACTTTTCAGGGCACGAATGTCGAGCCCTGAAAAATGACGTCAAAAAATCAGCAAAATCAGCAAAATCAGAGTCCGAAAAACAATACAAATGTATCCTAAGTGCTGCATATATTATTTCTTGACATCCCAAAACTTAAAATGTAAAAAAAAATGAAACTTTTCGGGGCACGAAAATCGAGCCCTGAAAAATGAAGTCTAAAAATCAGCAAAATCAATGTCCGAAAAACAAAACAAATTGGTCCTAAGTGCTTCATATATTATTTTTTGACTTTCCAAAACTTGCAATTTAAAAAAAAAAATAAAACTTTTCGGGGCAAGAAAATCGAGCCCTGAAAAATGACGTCTTAAAATCAGCTAAATCAGAGTCCGAAAAACAAAACAAAAGGCTCATATGTGCATAATATATTATTATTTGACTCCCCAAAACTTAAAATATCAAAAAAAATCAAACTTTTCGGGGAACGAAAGTCGAGCCCTGAAAAATGACGTCTAAAAATCAGCAACATCAGAGTCCGAAAAACAATACAAATGTATCCTAAGTGCTTCATATATTATTTTTTGACATCCCATAACTTAAAATGTAAAAAAAAAAAGAACCTTTTCGGGGCACGAAAATCGAGCCCTGAAAAATGACGTCTTAAAATCAGCAAAATCAGAGTCCGAAAAACAAAACAAATGGCTCATAAGTTCTTAATTTATTATATTTTGACTTCCCAAAACTTCAAATGTCAAAAAAAATGAAACTTTTCTGGGCACGAAAGTCAAGCCCTGAAAAAAGACGTCTAATAATCAGCAAAATCAGAATCCGAAAAACAATACAAATGTATCCTAAGTGCTGCATATATTATTTTTTGACATGCCAAAACTTAAAATGTAAAAAAAAATGAAACTTTTCGGGGAACTAAAATCGAGCCCTGTAAATGACGTCTTAAAATCAGCAAAATCAGAGTCCGAAAAACAAAACAAATAGCTCCTAAGTGCTTAATATATTATTTTTTGACTTTCCAAAATTTAAAATGTCAAAAAAAATGAAACTTTTCTAGGCACGAAAGTCGAGCCCTGAAAAATGACGTCTAAAAATCAGCAAAATCAGAGTCCGAAAAACAATACAAATGTCTCATAAGGGCTTAATATATTATTTTTTGAATTCCAAAAACTAAAAATTTCAAAAAAAATGAAACTTTTCGGGGAACGAAAATCGAGCCCTGAAAAATGAAGTCTAAAACTCAGCAAAATCAAAGTCCGAAAAACAAAACAAATTGGTCCTAAGTGCTTCATATATTATTTTTTGACTTCCCAAAACTTGCAATTTAAAAAAAAAATAAAAATTTTCGGGGCAAGAAAATCGAGCCCTGAAAAATGACGTCTTAAAATCAGCTAAATCAGAGTCCGAAAAACAAAACAAATGGCTCATATGTGCTTAATATATTATTTTTTGACTTCCCAAAACTTAAAATATCAAAAAAAATGAAACTTTTCGGGGAACGAAAGTCGAGCCCTGAAAAATGACGTCTAAAAATCAGCAACATCAGAGTCCGAAAAACAATACAAATGTATCCTAAGTGCTTCATATATTATTTTTTGACATCCCAAAACTTAAAATGTAAAAAAAAAAAGAACCTTTTCGGGGCACGAAAATCGAGCCCTGAAAAATGACGTCTTAAAATCAGCAAAATCAGAGTCCGAAAAACAAAACAAATGGCTCCTAAGTTCTTAATTTATTATATTTTGACTTCCCAAAACTTAAAATGTCAAAAAAAATGAAACTTTTCTGGGCACGAAAGTCAAGCCCTGAAAAATGACGTCTAATAATCAGCAAAATCAGAATCAGAAAAACAATACAAATGTATCCTAAGTGCTGCATATTTTGTTTTTTGACAGGCCAAAACTTAGAATGTAGAAAAAAATGAAACTTTTCGGGGAACTAAAGTCGAGCCCTGTAAATGACGTCTTAAAATCAGCAAAATCAGAGTCCGAAAAACAAAACAAATAGCTCCTAAGTGCTTAATATATTATTTTTTGACTTTCCAAAATTTAAAATGTCAAAAAAAATGAAACTTTTTTAGGCACGAAAGTCGAGCCCTGAAAAATGACGTCTAAAAATCAGCAAAATCAGAGTCCGAAAAACAATACAAATGTCTCATAAGGGCTTAATATATTATTTTTTGAATTCCAAAAACTTAAAATTTCAAAAAAAATGAAACTTTTCGGGGAACGAAAATCGAGCCCTGAAAAATGAAGTCTAAAACTCAGCAAAATCAAAGTCCGAAAAACAAAACAAATTGGTCCTAAGTGCTTCATATATTATTTTTTGACTTCCCAAAACTTGCAATTTAAAAAAAAAAAAAACTTTTCGGGGCAAGAAAATCGAGCCCTGAAAAATGACGTCTTAAAATCAGCTAAATCAGAGTCCGAAAAACAAAACAAATGGCTCATATGTGCTTAATATATTATTTTTTGACTTCCCAAAACTTAAAATGTCAAAAAAATGAAACTTTTCGGGGCAAGAAAGTCGAGCCCTGAAAAATGACGTCTAATAATCAGCAACATCAGAGTCCGAAAAACAATACAAATGTATCCTAAGTGCTTCATATATTATTTTTTGACATCCCAAAACTTAAAATGTAAAAAAAAATGAACCTTTTCGGGGCACGAAAATCCAGCCCGAAAAATGAAGTCTAAAAATCAGCAAAATCAGAGTCCGAAAAACAAAATAAATGGCTCCTATGTGCTTAATATATTATTTTTTTACTTCCCAAAACTTAAAATGTCAAAAAAAATGAAACTTTTCGGGGCACGAAAGTCGAGCCCTGAAAAATGACGTCTAAAAATCAGCAACATCAGAGTCCGAAAAACAATACAATTGTATCCTAAGTGCTTCATATATTATTTTTTGACATCCCAAAACTTAAAATGTAAAAAAATATGAACCTTTTCGGGGCACGAAAATAGAGCCCTGAAAAATGACGTCTTAAAATCAGCAAAATTAGAGTCCGAAAAACAAAACAAATGGCTCCTAAGTGCTTAATATATTATTTTTTGACTTCCCAAAACATGAAGTTTCAAAAAAAATGAAACTTTTCGGGGGCACGAAAATCGAGCCCTGAAAAATGAAGTCTAAAAATCAGCAAAATCAGAGTCCAAAAAACAAAACAAATGGCTCCTATGTGCTTAATATATTATTTTTTGACTTCCCAAAACTTAAAATGTAAAAAGAAATGAAACTTTTCAGGGCACGAAAGTCGAGCCCTGAAAAATGACGTCTACAAGTCAGCAAAATCAGAGTCCGAAAATCAATACAAATGTCTCCTATAGGCTTAATATATTATTTTTTGAATTACAAAAACTTAAAATTTCAAAAAAAATGAAACTTTTCAGGGCACGAATGTCGAGCCCTGAAAAATGACGTCAAAAAATCAGCAAAATCAGCAAAATCAGAGTCCGAAAAACAATACAAATGTATCCCAAGTGCTACATATATTATTTCTTGACATCCCAAAACTTAAAATGTAAAAAAAAATGAAACTTTTCGGGGCACGAAAATCGAGCCCTGAAAAATGAATTCTAAAAATAAGTAAAAGCAAAGTCCGAAATACAAAACAAATTGGTCCTAATTGCTTCATATATTATTTTTTGACTTTCCAAAACTTGCAATTTAAAAAAAAAAATAAAACTTTTCGGGGCAAGAAAATCGAGCCCTGAAAAATGACGTCTTAAAATCAGCTAAATCAGAGTCCGAAAAACAAAACAAATGGCTCATATGTGCTTAATATATTATTTTTTGACTTCCCAAAACTTAAAATATCAAAAAAAATGAAACTTTTCGGGGAACGAAAGTCGAGCCCTGAAAAATGACGTCTAAAAATCAGCAACATCAGAGTCCGAAAAACAAAACAAATGTACCCTAAGTGCTTCATATATTATTTTTTGACATCCCAAAACTTAAAATGTAAAAAAAAAAAGAACCTTTTCGGGGCACGAAAATCGAGCCCTGAAAAATGACGTCTTAAAATCAGCAAAATCAGAGTCCGAAAAACAAAACAAATGGCTCATAAGTTCTTAATTTATTATATTTTGACTTCCCAAAACTTCAAATGTCAAAAAAAATGAAACTTTTCTGGGCACGAAAGTCGAGCCCTGAAAAATGTCGTCTAAAAATCAGCAAAATCAGAATCCGAAAAACAATACAAATGTATCCTAAGTGCTGCATATATTATTTTTTGACATGCCAAAACTTAAAATGTAAAAAAAAATGAAACTTTTCGGGGAACTAAAATCGAGCCCTGTAAATGACGTCTTAAAATCAGCAAAATCAGAGTCCGAAAAACAAAAAAAATAGCTCCTAAGTGCTTAATATATTATTTTTTGACTTTCCAAAATTTAAAATGTCAAAAAAAATGAAACTTTTCTAGGCACGAAAGTCGAGCCCTGAAAAATGTCGTCTAAAAATCAGCAAAATCAGAGTCCGAAAAACAATACAAATGTCTCATAAGGGCTTAATATATTATTTTTTGAATTCCAAAAACTTAAAATTTCAAAAAAAATGAAACTTTTCGGGGAACGAAAATCGAGCCCTGAAAAATGAAGTCTAAAACTCAGCAAAATCAAAGTCCGAAAAACAAAACAAATTGGTCCTAAGTGCTTCATATATTATTTTTTGACTTCCCAAAACTTGCAATTTAAAAAAAAAATAAAACTTTTCGGGGCAAGAAAATCGAGCCCTGAAAAATGACGTCTTAAAATCAGCTAAATCAGAGTCCGAAAAACAAAACAAATGGCTCATATGTGCTTAATATATTATTTTTTGACTTCCCAAAACTTAAAATGTCAAAAAAATGAAACTTTTCGGGGCAAGAAAGTCGAGCCCTGAAAAATGACGTCTAAAAATCAGCAACATCAGAGTCCGAAAAACAATACAAATGTATCCTAAGTGCTTCATATATTATTTTTTGACATCCCAAAACTTAAAATGTAAAAAAAAATGAACCTTTTCGGGGCACGAAAATCCAGCCCTGAAAAATGAAGTCTAAAAATCAGCAAAATCAGAGTCCGAAAAACAAAATAAATGGCTCCTATGTGCTTAATATATTATTTTTTTACTTCCCAAAACTTAAAATGTCAAAAAAAATGAAACTTTTCGGGGCACGAAAGTCGAGCCCTGAAAAATGACGTCTAAAAATCAGCAACATCAGAGTCCGAAAAACAATACAAATGTATCCTAAGTGCTTCATATATTATTTTTTGACATCCCAAAACTTAAAATGTAAAAAAAAATGAACCTTTTCGGGGCACGAAAATAGAGCCCTGAAAAATGACGTCTTAAAATCAGCAAAATTAGAGTCCGAAAAACAAAACAAATGGCTCCTAAGTGCTTAATATATTATTTTTTGACTTCCCAAAACATGAAGTTTCAAAAAATATGAAACTTTTCGGGGGCACGAAAATCGAGCCCTGAAAAATGAAGTCTAAAAATCAGCAACATCAGAGTCCAAACAACAAAACAAATGGCTCCTACGTGCTTAACATATTATTTTTTGACTTCCCAAAACTTAAAATGTAAAAAAAAATGAAACTTTTCAGGGCACGAAAGTCGAGCCCTGAAAAATGACGTCTACAAGTCAGCAAAATCAGAGTCCGAAAATCAATACAAATGTCTCCTATGTGCTTAATATATTATTTTTTGAATTCCAAAAACTTAAAATTTCAAAAAAAATGAAACTTTTCAGGGCACGAATGTCGAGCCCTGAAAAATGACGTCAAAAAATCAGCAAAATCAGCAAAATCAGAGTCCGAAAAACAATACAAATGTATCCTAAGGGCTGCATATATTATTTTTTGACATCCCAAAACTTAAAATGTAAAAAAAAAAGAACCTTTTCGGGGCACGAAAATCGAGCCCTGAAAAATGAAGTCTAAAAATCAGCAAAATCAAAGTCCGAAATACAAAACAAATTGGTCCTAAGTGCTTCATATATTATTTTTTGACTTTCCAAAACTTGCAATTTAAAAAAAAAAATAAAACTTTTCGGGGCAAGAAAATCGAGCCCTGAAAAATGACGTCTTAAAATCAGCTAAATCAGAGTCCGAAAAACAAAACAAATGGCTCATATGTGCTTAATATATTATTTTTTGACTTCCCAAAACTTAAAATATCAAAAAAAATGAAACTTTTCGGGGAACGAAAGTCGAGCCCTGAAAAATGACGTCTAAAAATCAGCAACATCAGAGTCCGAAAAACAATACAAATGTATCCTAAGTGCTTCATATATTATTTTTTGACATCCCATAACTTAAAATGTAAAAAAAAAAAGAACCTTTTCGGGGCACGAAAATCGAGCCCTGAAAAATGACGTCTTAAAATCAGCAAAATCAGCGTCCGAAAAACAAAACAAATGGCTCATAAGTTCTTAATTTATTATATTTTGACTTCCCAAAACTTCAAATGTCAAAAAAAATGAAACTTTTCTGGGCACGAAAGTCAAGCCCTGAAAAATGACGTCTAATAATCAGCAAAATCAGAATCCGAAAAACAATACAAATGTATCCTAAGTGCTGCATATATTATTTTTTGACATGCCAAAACTTAAAATGTAAAAAAAAATGAAACTTTTCGGGGAACTAAAATCGAGCCCTGTAAATGACGTCTTAAAATCAGCAAAACCAGAGTCCGAAAAACAAAACAAATAGCTCCTAAGTGCTTAATATATTATTTTTTGACTTTCCAAAATTTAAAATGTCAAAAAAAATGAAACTTTTCTAGGCACGAAAGTCGAGCCCTGAAAAATGACGTCTAAAAATCAGCAAAATCAGAGTCCGAAAAACAATACAAATGTCTCATAAGGGCTTAATATATTATTTTTGAATTCCAAAAACTAAAAATTTCAAAAAAAATGAAACTTTTCGGGGAACGAAAATCGAGCCCTGAAAAATGAAGTCTAAAACTCAGCAAAATCAAAGTCCGAAAAACAAAACAAATTGGTCCTAAGTGCTTCATATATTATTTTTTGACTTCCCAAAACTTGCAATTTAAAAAAAAAATAAAAATTTTCGGGGCAAGAAAATCGAGCCCTGAAAAATGACGTCTTAAAATCAGCTAAATCAGAGTCCGAAAAACAAAACAAATGGCTAATATGTGCTTAATATATTATTTTTTGACTTCCCAAAACTTAAAATATCAAAAAAAATGAAACTTTTCGGGGAACGAAAGTCGAGCCCTGAAAAATGACGTCTAAAAATCAGCAACATCAGAGTCCGAAAAACAATACAAATGTATCCTAAGTGCTTCATATATTATTTTTTGACATCCCAAAACTTAAAATGTAAAAAAAAAAAGCACCTTTTCGGGGCACGAAAATCGAGCCCTGAAAAATGACGTCTTACAATCAGCAAAATCAGAGTCCGAAAAACAAAACAAATGGCTCCTAAGTTCTTAATTTATTATATTTTGACTTCCCAAAACTTAAAATGTCAAAAAAAATGAAACTTTTCTGGGCACGAAAGTCAAGCCCTGAAAAATGACGTCTAATAATCAGCAAAATCAGAATCAGAAAAACAATACAAATGTATCCTAAGTGCTGCATATATTATTTTTTGACATGCCAAAACTTAAAATGTAAAAAAAAATGAAACTTTTCGGGGAACTAAAATCGAGCCCTGTAAATGACGTCTTAAAATCAGCAAAATCAGAGTCCGAAAAACAAAACAAATAGCTCCTAAGTGCTTAATATATTATTTTTTGACTTTCCAAAATTTAAAATGTCAAAAAAAATGAAACTTTTCTAGGCAAGAAAGTCGAGTCCTGAAAAATGAGGACTAAAAATCAGCAAAATCAGAGTCCGAAAAACAATACAAATGTCTCATAAGGGCTTAATATATTATTTTTTGACTTCCAAAGACTTAAAATTTCAAAAAAAATGAGACTTTTCGGGGAACGAAAATCCAGCCCTGAAAAATGAAGTCTAAAACTCGGCAAAATAAAAGTCCGAAAAACAAAACAAATTGGTCCTAAGTGATTCATATATTATTTTTTGACTTCCCAAAACTTGCAATTTAAAAAAAAAAAAAACTTTTCGGGGCAAGAAAATCGAGCCCTGAAAAATGACGTCTTAAAATCAGCTAAATCAGAGTCCGAAAAACAAAACAAATGGCTCATATGTGCTTAATATATTATTTTTTGACTACCCAAAACTTAAAATCTCAAAAAAATGAAACTTTTCGGGGCAAGAAAGTCGAGCCCTGAAAAATGACGAATAAAAATAAGCAACATCAGAGCCCGAACAACAATACAAATGTATCCTAAGTGCTTCATATATTATTTTTTGACATCCCAAAACTTAAAATGTAAAAAAAAATGAACCTTTTCGGGGCACGAAAATCCAGCCCTGAAAAATGAAGTCTAAAAATCAGCAAAATCAGAGTCCGAAAAACAAAATAAATGGCTCCTATGTGCTTAATATATTATTTTTTTACTTCCCAAAACTTAAAATGTCAAAAAAAATGAAACTTTTCGGGGCACGAAAGTCGAGCCCTGAAAAATGACGTCTAAAAATCAGCAACATCAGAGTCCGAAAAACAATACAATTGTATCCTAAGTGCTTCATATATTATTTTTTGACATCCCAAAACTTAAAATGTAAAAAAAAATGAACCTTTTCGGGGCACGAAAATAGCGCCCTGAAAAATGATGTCTAAAATTCAGCAAAATTAGAGTCCGAAAAACAAAACAAATGGCTCCTAAGTGCTTAATATATTATTTTTTGACTTCCCAAAACATGAAGTTTCAAAAAAAATGAAACTTTTCGGGGGCACGAAAATCGAGCCCTGAAAAATGAAGTCTAAAAATCAGCAAAATCAGAGTCCAAAAAACAAAACAAATGGCTCCTATGTGCTTAATATATTATTTTTTGACTTCCCAAAACTTAAAATGTAAAAAGAAATGAAACTTTTCAGGGCACGAAAGTCGAGCCCTGAAAAATGACGTCTACAAGTCAGCAAAATCAGAGTCCGAAAATCAATACAAATGTCTCCTATGTGCTTAATATATTATTTTTTGAATTCCAAAAACTGAAAATTGCAAAAAAAATGAAACTTTTCAGGGCACGAATGTCGAGCCCTGAAAAATGACGTCAAAAAATCAGCAAAATCAGCAAAATCAGAGTCCGAAAAACAATACAAATGTATCCTAAGTGCTGCATATATTATTTCTTGACATCCCAAAACTTAAAAAGAAAAGAAAAATGAAACCTTTCGGGGCACGAAAATCGAGCCCTGAAAGATGAAGTCTAAAAATCAGCCAAATCAACGTCCGAAATACAAAACAAATTGGTCCTAAGTGCTTCGTATATTATTTTTTGACTTTCCAAGACTTGCAATTTAAAAACACAACTAAAACTTTTCGGGGCAAGAAAATCGAGCCCTGAAAAATGACGTCTTAAAATCAGCTAAATCAGAGTCCGAAAAACAAAACAAATGGCTCATATGTGCTTAATATATTATTTTTTGACTTCCCAAAACTTAAAATATCAAAAAAAATGAAACTTTTCGGGGAACGAAAGTCGAGCCCTGAAAAATGACGTCTAAAAATCAGCAACATCAGAGTCCGAAAAACAATACAAATGTATCCTAAGTGCTTCATATATTATTTTTTGACATCCCAAAACTTAAAATGTAAAAAAAAAAAGAACCTTTTCGGGGCACGAAAATCGAGCCCTGAAAAGTGACGTCTTAAAATCAACAAAATCAGAGTCCGAAAAACAAAACAAATGGCTCATAAGTTCTTAATTTATTATATTTTGACTTCCCAAAACTTCAAATGTCAAAAAAAATGAAACTTTTCTGGGCACGAAAGTAAAGCCCTGAAAAAAGACGTCACATAACCGTCAAAATCAAAGTTCGAGAAACAAGACAAAGGTGTCCTAAGAGCTGCATATATTATTTTTTGACATGCCAAAACTTAAAATGTAAAAAAAAATGAAACTTTTCGGGGAACTAAAATCGAGCCCTGTAAATGACGTCTTAAAATCAGCAAAATCAGAGCCCGAAAAACAAAACAAATAGCTCCTAAGTGCTTAATATATTATTTTTTGACTTTCCAAAATTTAAAATGTCAAAAAAAATGAAACTTTTCTGGGCACGAAAGTCGAGCCCTGAAAAATGACGTCTAAAAATCAGCAAAATCAGAGTCCGAAAAACAATACAAATGTCTCATAAGGGCTTAATATATTATTTTTTGAATTCCAAAAACTTAAAATTTCAAAAAAAATGAACCTTTTCGGGGAACGAAAATCGAGCCCTGAAAAATGAAGTCTAAAACTCAGCAAAATCAAAGTCCGAAAAACAAAACAAATTGGTCCTAAGTGCTTCATATATTATTTTTTGACTTCCCAAAACTTGCAATTTAAAAAAAAAATAAAAATTTTCGGGGCAAGAAAATCGAGCCCTGAAAAATGACGTCTTAAAATCAGCTAAATCAGAGTCCGAAAAACAAAACAAATGGCTCATATGTGCTTAATATATAATTTTTTGACTTCCCAAAACTTAAAATGTCAAAAAAATGAAACTTTTCGGGGCAAGAAAGTCGAGCCCTGAAAAATGACGTCTAAAAATCAGCAACATCAGAGTCCGAAAAACAATACAAATGTATCCTAAGTGCTTCATATATTATTTTTTGACATCCCAAAACTTAAAATGTAAAAAAAAATGAACCTTTTCGGGGCACGAAAATCCAGCCCTGAAAAATGAAGTCTAAAAATCAGCAAAATCAGAGTCCGAAAAACAAAATAAATGGCTCCTATGTGCTTAATATATTATTTTTTTACTTCCCAAAACTTAAAATGTCAAAAAAAATGAAACTTTTCGGGGCACGAAAGTCGAGCCCTGAAAAATGACGTCTAAAAATCAGCAACATCAGAGTCCGAAAAACAATACAATTGTATCCTAAGTGATTCATATATTATTTTTTGACATCCCAAAACTTAAAATGTAAAAAAAAATGAACCTTTTCGGGGCACGAAAATCGAGCCCTGAAAAATGACGTCTTAAAATCAGCAAAATCAGAGTCCGAAAAACAAAACAAATGGCTCCTAAGTGCTTAATATATTATTTTCTGACTTCCCAAAACATGAAGTTTCAAAAAAAATGAAACTTTTCGGGGGCACGAAAATCGAGCCCTGAAAAATGAAGTCTAAAAATCAGCAAAATCAGAGTCCAAAAAACAAAACAAATGGCTCCTATGTGCTTAATATATTATTTTTTGACTTCCCAAAACTTAAAATGTAAAAAGAAATGAAACTTTTCAGGGCACGAAAGTCGAGCCCTGAAAAATGACGTCTACAAGTCAGCAAAATCAGAGTCCGAAAATCAATACAAATGTCCCCTATTTGCTTAATATATTATTTTTTGAATTCCGAAAACTTAAAATTTAAAAAAAAATGAAACTTTTCAGGGCACGAATGTCGAGCCCTGAAAAATGACGTCAAAAAATCAGCAAAATCAGCAAAATCAGAGTCCGAAAAACAATACAAATGTATCCTAAGTGCTGCATATATTATTTCTTGACATCCCAAAACTTAAAATGTAAAAAAAAATGAAACTTTTCGGGGCACGAAAATCGAGCCCTGAAAAATGAAGTCTAAAAATCAGCAAAATCAAAGTCCGAAATACAAAACAAATTGGTCCTAAGTGCTTCATATATTATTTTTTGACTTTCCAAAACTTGCAATTTAAAAAAAAAAATAAAACTTTTCGGGGCAAGAAAATCGAGCCCTGAAAAATGACGTCTTAAAATCAGCTAAATCAGAGTCCGAAAAACAAAACAAATGGCTCATATGTGCTTAATATATTATTTTTTGACTTCCCAAAACTTAAAATATCAAAAAAAATGAAACTTTTCGGGGAACGAAAGTCGAGCCCTGAAAAATGACGTCTAAAAATCAGCAACATCAGAGTCCGAAAAACAATACAAATGTATCCTAAGTGCTTCATATATTATTTTTTGACATCCCAAAACTTAAAATGTAAAAAAAAAAAAAACCTTTTCGGGGCACGAAAATCGAGCCCCGAAAAATGACGTCTTAAAATCAGCAAAATCAGAGTCCGAAAAACAAAACAAATGGCTCATAAGTTCTTAATTTATTATATTTTGACTTCCCAAAACTTCAAATGTCAAAAAAAATGAAACTTTTCTGGGCACGAAAGTCGAGCCCTGAAAAATGACGTCTTAAAATCAGCAAAATCAGAATCCGAAAAACAATACAAATGTATCCTAAGTGCTGCATATATTATTTTTTGACATGCCAAAACTTAAAATGTAAAAAAAAATGAAACTTTTCGGGGAACTAAAATCGAGCCCTGTAAATGACGTCTTAAAATCAGCAAAATCAGAGTCCGAAAAACAAAACAAATAGCTCCTAAGTGCTTAATATATTATTTTTTGACTTTCCAAAATTTAAAATGTCAAAAAAAATGAAACTTTTCTAGGCACGAAAGTCGAGCCCTGAAAAATGACGTCTAAAAATCAGCAAAATCAGAGTCCGAAAAACAATACAAATGTCTCATAAGGGCTTAATATATTATTTTTTGAATTCCAAAAACTTAAAATTTCAAAAAAAATGAAACTTTTCGGGGAACGAAAATCGAGCCCTGAAAAATGAAGTCTAAAACTCAGCAAAATCAAAGTCCGAAAAACAAAACAAATTGGTCCTAAGTGCTTCATATATTATTTTTTGACTTCCCAAAACTTGCAATTTAAAAAAAAAATAAAACTTTTCGGGGCAAGAAAATCGAGCCCTGAAAAATGACGTCTTAAAATCAGCTAAATCAGAGTCCGAAAAACAAAACAAATGGCTCATATGTGCTTAATATATTATTTTTTGACTTCCCAAAACTTAAAATGTCAAAAAAATGAAACTTTTCGGGGCAAGAAAGTCGAGCCCTGAAAAATGACGTCTAAAAATCAGCAACATCAGAGTCCGAAAAACAATACAAATGTATCCTAAGTGCTTCATATATTATTTTTTGACATCCCAAAACTTAAAATGTAAAAAAAAATGAACCTTTTCGGGGCACGAAAATCCAGCCCTGAAAAATGAAGTCTAAAAATCAGCAAAATCAGAGTCCGAAAAACAAAATAAATGGCTCCTATGTGCTTAATATATTATTTTTTTACTTCCCAAAACTTAAAATGTCAAAAAAAATGAAACTTTTCGGGGCACGAAAGTCGAGCCCTGAAAAATGACGTCTAAAAATCAGCAACATCAGAGTCCGAAAAACAATACAAATGTATCCTAAGTGCTTCATATATTATTTTTTGACATCCCAAAACTTAAAATGTAAAAAAAAATGAACCTTTTCGGGGCACGAAAATAGAGCCCTGAAAAATGACGTCTAAAAATCAGCAAAATTATAGTCCGAAAAACAAAACAAATGGCTCCTAAGTGCTTAATATATTATTTTTTGACTTCCCAAAACATGAAGTTTCAAAAAATATGAAACTTTTCGGGGGCACGAAAATCGAGCCCTGAAAAATGAAGTCTAAAAATCAGCAAAATCAGAGTCCAAAAAACAAAACAAATGGCTCCTATGTGCTTAATATATTATTTTTTGACTTCCCAAAACTTAAAATGTAAAAAAAAATGAAACTTTTCAGGGCACGAAAGTCGAGCCCTGAAAAATGACGTCTACAAGTCAGCAAAATCAGAGTCCGAAAATCAATACAAATGTCTCCTATGTGCTTAATATATTATTTTTTGAATTCCAAAAACTTAAAATTTCAAAAAAAATGAAACTTTTCAGGGCACGAATGTCGAGCCCTGAAAAATGACGTCAAAAAATCAGCAAAATCAGCAAAATCAGAGTCCGAAAAACAATACAAATGTATACTAAGTGCTGCATATATTATTTCTTGACATCCCAAAACTTAAAATGTAAAAAAAAATGAAACTTTTCGGGGCACGAAAATCGAGCCCTGAAAAATGAAGTCTAAAAATCAGAAAAATCACAGTCCCAAATACAAAACACATTGGTCCAAAGTGCTTCATATATTATTTTTTACCTCTCCAAAACTCGCAATTTAAAAAAAAAAATAAAACTTTTCGGGGCAAGAAAATCGAGCCCTGAAAAATGACGTCTTAAAATCAGCTAAATCAGAGTCCGAAAAACAAAACAAATGGCTCATATGTGCTTAATATATTATTTTTTGACTTCCCAAAACTTAAAATACCAAAAAACAAGAAACTTTTCAGAGAACGCAACTCGAGCCCAGAAAAATGACGTCTAAAAATCAGCAACATCAGACGCCGAAAAACAATACAAATGTATCCTAAGTCCTTCATACATTACTTTTTGACATCCCATAACTTAAAATGTAAAAAAAAAAAGAACCTTTTCGGGGCACGAAAATCGAGCCCTGAAAAATGACGTCTTAAAATCAGCAAAATCAGAGTCCGAAAAACAAAACAAATGGCTCATAAGTTCTTAATTTATTATATTTTGACTTCCCAAAACTTCAAATGTCAAAAAAAAAGAAACTTTTATGGGCACGAACGACAAGCCCTGAAAAATGACGTCTAATAATCAGCAAAATCAGAATCCGAAAAACAATACAAATGTATCCTAAGTGCTGCATATATTATTTTTTGACATGCCAAAACTTAAAATGTAAAAAAAAATGAAACTTTTCGGGGAACTAAAATCGAGCCCTGTAAATGACGTCTTAAAATCAGCAAAATCAGAGTCCGAAAAACAAAACAAATAGCTCCTAAGTTCTTAATATATTATTTTTTGACTTTCCAAAATTTAAAATGTCAAAAAAAATGAAACTTTTCTAGGCACGAAAGTCGAGCCCTGAAAAATGACGTCTAAAAATCAGCAAAATCAGAGTCCGAAAAACAATACAAATGTCTCATAAGGGCTTAATATATTATTTTTTGAATTCCAAAAACTAAAAATTTCAAAAAAAATGAAACTTTTCGGGGAACGAAAATCGAGCCCTGAAAAATGAAGTCTAAAACTCAGCAAAATCAAAGTCCGAAAAACAAAACAAATTGGTCCTAAGTGCTTCATATATTATTTTTTGACTTCCCAAAACTTGCAATTTAAAAAAAAAATAAAAATTTTCGGGGCAAGAAAATCGAGCCCTGAAAAATGACGTCTTAAAATCAGCTAAATCAGAGTCCGCAAAACAAAACAAATGGCCCATATGTGCTTAATATATTATTTTTTGACTCCCCAAAACTTAAAATTTCAAAAAAAATGAAACTTTTCGGGGAACGAAAGTCGAGCCCTGAAAAATGACGTCTAAAAATCAGCAACATCAGAGTCCGAAAAACAATAAAAATGTATCCTAAGTGGTTCATATATTATTTTTTGACATCCCAAAACTTAAAATGTAAAAAAAAAAAGAACCTTTTCGGGGCACGAAAATCGAGCCCTGAAAAATGACGTCTTAAAATCAGCAAAATCAGAGTCCGAAAAACAAAACAAATGGCTCCTAAGTTCTTAATTTATTATATTTTGACTTCCCAAAACTTAAAATGTCAAAAAAAAATGAAACTTTTCTGGGCACGAAAGTCAAGCCCTGAAAAATGACGTCTAATAATCAGCAAAATCAGAATCAGAAAAACAATACAAATGTATCCTAAGTGCTGCATATATTATTTTTTGACATGCCAAAACTTAAAATGTAAAAAAAAATGAAACTTTTCGGGGAACTAAAATCGAGCCCTGTAAATGACGTCTTAAAATCAGCAAAAACAGAGTCCGAAAAACAAAACAAATAGCTCCTAAGTGCTTAATATATTTTTTTTGACTTCCAAAATTTAAAATGTCAAAAAAAATGAAACTTTTTTAGGCACGAAAGTCGAGCCCTGAAAAATGACGTCTAAAAATCAGCAAAATCAGAGTCCGAAAAACAATACAAATGTCTCATAAGGGCTTAATATATTATTTTTTGAATTCCAAAAACTTAAATTTCAAAAAAAATGAAACTTTTCGGGGAACGAAAATCGAGCCCTGAAAAATGAAGTCTAAAACTCAGCAAAATCAAAGTCCGAAAAACAAAACAAATTGGTCCTAAGTGCTTCATATATTATTTTTTGACTTCCCAAAACTTGCAATTTAAAAAAAAAAAAAACTTTTCGGGGCAAGAAAATCGAGCCCTGAAAAATGACGTCTTAAAATCAGCTAAATCAGAGTCCGAAAAACAAAACAAATGGCTCATATGTGCTTAATATATTATTTTTTGACTTCCCAAAACTTAAAATGTCAAAAAAATGAAACTTTTCGGGGCAAGAAAGTCGAGCCCTGAAAAATGACGTCTAAAAATCAGCAACATCAGAGTCCGAAAAACAATACAAATGTATCCTAAGTGCTTCATATATTATTTTTTGACATCCCAAAACTTAAAATGTAAAAAAAAATGAACCTTTTCGGGGCACGAAAATCCAGCCCTGAAAAATGAAGTCTAAAAATCAGCAAAATCAGAGTCCGAAAAACAAAATAAATGGCTCCTATGTGCTTAATATATTATTTTTTTACTTCCCAAAACTTAAAATGTCAAAAAAAATGAAACTTTTCGGGGCACGAAAGTCGAGCCCTGAAAAATGACGTCTAAAAATCAGCAACATCAGAGTCCGAAAAACAATACAATTGTATCCTAAGTGCTTCATATATTATTTTTTGACATCCCAAAACTTAAAATGTAAAAAAAAATGAACCTTTTCGGGGCACGAAAATAGAGCCCTGAAAAATGACGTCTTAAAATCAGCAAAATTAGAGTCCGAAAAACAAAACAAATGGCTCCTAAGTGCTTAATATATTATTTTCTGACTTCCCAAAACATGAAGTTTCAAAAAAAATGAAACTTTTCGGGGGCACGAAAATCGAGCCCTGAAAAATGAAGTCTAAAAATCAGCAAAATCAGAGTCCAAAAAACAAAACAAATGGCTCCTATGTGCTTAATATATTATTTTTTGACTTCCCAAAACTTAAAATGTAAAAAGAAATGAAACTTTTCAGGGCACGAAAGTCGAGCCCTGAAAAATGACGTCTACAAATCAGCAAAATCAGAGTCCGAAAATCAATACAAATGTCTCCTATGTGCTTAATATATTATTTTTTGAATTCCAAAAACTTAAAATTTCAAAAAAAATGAAACTTTTCAGGGCACGAATGTCGAGCCCTGAAAAATGACGTCAAAAAATCAGCAAAATCAGCAAAATCAGAGTCCGAAAAACAATACAAATGTATCCTAAGTGCTGCATATATTATTTCTTGACATCGCAAAACTTAAAATGTAAAAAAACATGAAACTTTTCGGGGCACGAAAATCGAGACCTGAAAAATGAAGTCTAAAACGCAGCAGAACCAAAGTCCGAAATACGGAACAAATCGGTTATAACTGCTTCATATATTATTTTTTGACTTTCCAAAACTTGCAATTTAAAAAAAAAAATAAAACTTTTCGGGGCAAGAAAATCGAGCCCTGAAAAATGACGTCTTAAAATCAGCTAAATCAGAGTCCGAAAAACAAAACAAATGGCTCATATGTGCTTAATATATTATTTTTTGACTTCCCAAAACTTAAAATATCAAAAAAAATGAAACTTTTCGGGGAACGAAAGTCGAGCCCTGAAAAATGACGTCTAAAAACCAGCAACATCAGAGTCCGAAAAACAATAAAAATGTATCCTAAGTGCTTCATATTTTATTTTTTGAAATCCCAAAACTTAAAATGTAAAAAAAAAAAGAACCTTTTCGGGGCACGAAAATCGAGCCCTGAAAAATGACGTCTGAAAATCAGCAAAATCAGAGTCCGAAAAACAAAACAAATGGCTCATAAGTTCTTAATTTATTATATTTTGACTTCCCAAAACTTCAAAGGTAAAAAAAAATGAAACTTTTCTGGGCACGAAAGTCAAGCCCTGAAAAATGACGTCTAATAATCAGCAAAATCAGGATCCGAAAAACAATACAAATGTATCCTAAGTGCTGCATATATTATTTTTTGACATGCCAAAACTTAAAATGTAAAAAAAAATGAAACTTTTCGGGGAACTAAAATCGAGCCCTGTAAATGACGTCTTAAAATCAGCAAAATCAGAGTCCGAAAAACAAAACAAATAGCTCCTAAGTGCTTAATATATTATTTTTTGACTTTCCAAAATTTAAAATGTCAAAAAAAATGAAACTTTTCTAGGCACGAAAGTCGAGCCCTGAAAAATGTCGTCTAAAAATCAGCAAAATCAGAGTCCGAAAAACAATACAAATGTCTCATAAGGGCTTAATATATTATTTTTTGAATTCCAAAAACTTAAAATTTCAAAAAAAATGAAACTTTTCGGGGAACGAAAATCGAGCCCTGAAAAATGAAGTCTAAAACTCAGCAAAATCAAAGTCCGAAAAACAAAACAAATGGGTCCTAAGTGCTTCATATATTATTTTTTGACTTCCCAAAACTTGCAATTTAAAAAAAAAAAAAAACTTTTCGGGGCAAGAAAATCGAGCCCTGAAAAATGACGTCTTAAAATCAGCTAAATCAGAGTCCGAAAAACAAAACAAATGGCTCATATGTGCTTAATATATTATTTTTTGACTTCCCAAAACTTAAAATGTCAAAAAAATGAAACTATTCGGTGCAAGAAAGTCGGGCCCTGAAAAATGACGTCTAAAAATCAGCAACATCAGAGTCCGAAAAACAGTACAAATGTATCCTAAGTGCTTCATATATTATTTTTTGACATCCCAAAACTTAAAATGTAAAAAAAAATGAACCTTTTCGGGGCACGAAAATCCAGCCCTGAAAAATGAAGTCTAAAAATCAGCAAAATCAGAGTCCGAAAAACAAAATAAATGGCTCCTATGTGCTTAATATATTATTTTTTTACTTCCCAAAACTTAAAATGTCAAAAAAAATGAAACTTTTCGGGGCACGAAAGTCGAGCCCTGAAAAATGACGTCTAAAAATCAGCAACATCAGAGTCCGAAAAACAATACAAATGTATCCTAAGTGCTTCATATATTATTTTTTGACATCCCAAAACTTAAAATGTAAAAAAAAATGAACCTTTTCGGGGCACGAAAATAGAGCCCTGAAAAATGACGTCTTAAAATCAGCAAAATTAGAGTCCGAAAAACAAAACAAATGGCTCCTAAGTGCTTAATATATTATTTTTTGACTTCGCAAAACATGAAGTTTAAAAAAAAATGAAACGTGTCGGGGGCACGAAAATCGAACCATGAAGAATGAAGGCTAAGAATCAGCAAAATCAGAGACCAAACAACAAAACAAATGGCTCTTATGTGCTTAATATATTATTTTTTGACTTCCCAATACTTAAAATGTAAAAAAAAATGAACCTTTTCAGGGCACGAAAGTCGAGCCCTGAAAAATGACGTCTACAAGTCAGCAAAATCAGAGTCCGAAAATCAATACAAATGTCTCCTATGTGCTTAATATATTATTTTTTTAATTCCAAAAACTTAAAATTTCAAAAAAAATGAAACTTTTCAGGGCACGAATGTCGAGCCCTGAAAAATGACGTCAAAAAATCAGCAAAATCAGAGTCCGAAAAACAATACAAATGTATCCTAAGTGCTGCATATATTATTTCTTGACATCCCAAAACTTAAAATGTAAAAAAAAATGAAACTTTTCGGGGCACGAAAATCGAGCCCTGAAAAATGAAGTCTAAAAATCAGCAAAATCAAAGTCCGAAATACAAAACAAATTTGTCCTAAGTGCTTCATATATTATTTTTTGACTTTCCAAAACTTGCAATTTAAAAAAAAAAATAAAACTTTTCGGGGCAAGAAAATCGAGCCCTGAAAAATGACGTCTTAAAATCAGCTAAATCAGAGTCCGAAAAACAAAACAAATGGCTCATATGTGCTTAATATATTATTTTTTGACTTCCCAAAACTTAAAATATCAAAAAAAATGAAACTTTTCGGGGAACGAAAGTCGAGCCCTGAAAAATGACGTCTAAAAATCAGCAACATCAGAGTCCGAAAAACAATACAAATGTATCCTAAGTGCTTCATATATTATTTTTTGACATCCCATAACTTAAAATGTAAAAAAAAAAAGAACCTTTTCGGGGCACGAAAATCGAGCCCTGAAAAATGACGTCTTAAAATCAGCAAAATCAGAGTCCGAAAAACAAAACAAATGGCTCATAAGTTCTTAATTTATTATATTTTGACTTCCCAAAACTTCAAATGTCAAAAAAAATTAAACTTTTCTGGGCACGAAAGTCAAGCCCTGAAAAATGACGTCTAATAATCAGCAAAATCAGAATCCGAAAAACAATACAAATGTATCCTAAGTGCTGCATATATTATTTTTTGACATGCCAAAACTTAAAATGTAAAAAAAAATTAAACTTTTCGGGGAACTAAAATCGAGCCCTGTAAATGACGTCTTAAAATCAGCAAAATCAGAGTCCGAAAAACAAAACAAATAGCTCCTAAGTGCTTAATATATTATTTTTTGACTTTCCAAAATTTAAAATGTCAAAAAAAATGAAACTTTCCTAGGCACGAAAGTCGAGCCCTGAAAAATGACGTCTAAAAATCAGCAAAATCAGAGTCCGAAAAACAATACAAATGTCTCATAAGGGCTTAATATATTATTTTTTGAATTCCAAAAACTTAAAATTTCAAAAAAAATGAAACTTTTCGGGGAACGAAAATCGAGCCCTGAAAAATGAAGTCTAAAACTCAGCAAAATCAAAGTCCGAAAAACAAAACAAATTGGTCCTAAGTGCTTCATATATTATTTTTTGACTTCCCAAAACTTGCAATTTAAAAAAAAAATAAAACTTTTCGGGGCAAGAAAATCGAGCCCTGAAAAATGACTCCTTAAAATCAGATAAATAAAAGTGCAAAAAACAAAACAAATGGCTCATATGGGCTTAATATATTATTTTTTGACTTCCCAAAACTTAAAATATCAAAAAAAATGAAACTTTTCGGGGAACGAAAGTCGAGCCCTGAAAAATGACGTCTAAAAATCAGCAACATCAGAGTCCGAAAAACAATACAAATGTATCCTAAGTGCTTCATATATTATTTTTTGACATCCCAAAACTTAAAATGTAAAAAAAAAAAAGAACCATTTCGGGGCACGAAAAGCGATCCCTGAAAAATGACGTCTAAAAATCAGCAAAATCAGAGACCGAAAAACAAAACAAATGGCTCCTAAGTTCTTAATTTATTATATTTTGACTTCCCAAAACTTAAAATGTCAAAAAAAATGAAACTTTTCTGGGCACGAAAGTCAAGCCCTGAAAAATGACGTCTAATAATCAGCAAAATCAGAATCAGAAAAACAATACAAATGTATCCTAAGTGCTGCATATATTATTTTTTGACATGCCAAAACTTAAAATGTAAAAAAAAATGAAACTTTTCGGGGAACTAAAATCGAGCCCTGTAAATGACGTCTTAAAATCAGCAAAATCAGAGTCCGAAAAACAAAACAAATAGCTCCTAAGTGCTTAATATATTATTTTTTGACTTTCCAAAATTTAAAATGTCAAAAAAAATGAAACTTTTCTAGGCACGAAAGTCAAGCCCTGAAAAATGACGTCTAAAAATCAGCAAAATCAGAGTCCGAAAAACAATACAAATGTCTCATAAGGGCTTAATATATTATTTTTTGAATTCCAAAAACTTAAAATTTCAAAAAAAATGAAACTTTTCGGGGAACGAAAATCGAGCCCTGAAAAATGAAGTCTAAAACTCAGCAAAATCAAAGTCCGAAAAACAAAACAAATTGGTCCTAAGTGCTTCATATATTATTTTTTGACTTCCCAAAACTTGCAATTTAAAAAAAAAATAAAACTTTTCGGGGCAAGAGAATCGAGCCCTGAAAAATGACGTCTTTAAATCAGCTAAATCAGAGTCCGAAAAACAAAACAAATGGCTCATATGTGCTTAATATATTATTTTTTGACTTCCCAAAACTTAAAATGTCAAAAAAATGAAACTTTTCGGGGCAAGAAAGTCGAGCCCTGAAAAATGACGTCTAAAAATCAGCAACATCAGAGTCCGAAAAACAATACAAATGTATCCTAAGTGCTTCATATATTATTTTTTGACATCCCAAAACTTAAAATGTAAAAAAAAATGAACCTTTTCGGGGCACGAAAATCCAGCCCTGAAAAATGAAGTCTAAAAATCAGCAAAATCAGAGTCCGAAAAACAAAATAAATGGCTCCTATGTGCTTAATATATTATTTTTTTACTTCCCAAAACTTAAAATGTCAAAAAAAATGAAACTTTTCGGGGCACGAAAGTCGAGCCCTGAAAAATGACGTCTAAAAATCAGCAACATCAGAATCCGAAAAACAATACAAATGTATCCTAAGTGCTTCATATATTATTTTTTGACATCCCAAAACTTAAAATGTAAAAAAAAATGAACCTTTTCGGGGCACGAAAATAGAGCCCTGAAAAATGAAGTCTAAAAATCAGCAAAATTAGAGTCCGAAAAACAAAACAAATGGCTCCTAAGTGCTTAATATATTATTTTTTGACTTCCCAAAACCTGAAGTTTCAAAAAAAATGAAACTTTTCGGGGGCACGAAAATCGAGCCCTGAAAAATGAAGTCTAAAAATCAGCAAAATCAGAGTCCAAAAAACAAAACAAATGGCTCCTATGTGCTTAATATATTATTTTTTGACTTCCCAAAACTTAAAATGTAAAAAAAAATGAAACTTTTCAGCGCACGAAAGTCGAGCCCTGAAAAATGACGTCTACAAGTCAGCAAAATCAGAGTCCGAAAATCAATACAAATGTCTCCTATGTGCTTAATATATTATTTTTTGAATTCCAAAAATTAAAATTTCAAAAAAAATGAAACTTTTCAAGGCACGAATGTCGAGCCCTGAAAAATGACGTCAAAAAATCAGCAAAATCAGCAAAATCAGAGTCCGAAAAACAATACAAATGTATCCTAAGTGCTGCATATATTATTTCTTGACATCCCAAAACTTAAAATGTAAAAAAAAATGAAACTTTTCGAGGCACGAAAATCGAGCCCTGAAAAATGAAGTCTAAAAATCAGCAAAATCAAAGTCCGAAATACAAAACAAATTGGTCCTAAGTGCTTCATATATTATTTTTTGACTTTCCAAAACTTGCAATTTAAAAAAAAAAAAAAAACTTTTCGGGGCAAGAAAATCGAGCCCTGAAAAATGACGTCTTAAAATCAGCTAAATCAGAGTCCGAAAAACAAAACAAATGGCTCATATGTGCTTAATATATTATTTTTTGACTTCCCAAAACTTAAAACATCAAAAAAAACGAAACTCTCCGGGGAACGAAAGTCGAGCCCTGCAAAAAGACGTCTAAAAATCAGGAACTCGAGGGTACGAAAAACGATGCAGAGGTATCAGAAGTGCTTCATATATTATTTTTTGACATCCCAGAACATAAAATGTAAAAAAAAAAAGAACCTTTTCGGGGCACGAAAATCGAGCCCTGAAAGATGACGTCTTAAGATCAGCAAGATCAGAGTCCGAAAAACAAGACAAATGGCTCATAAGTTCTTAATTTATTATGTTTTGACTTCCCAAAACTTCAAATGTCAAAAAAAATGAAACTTTTCTGGGCACGAAAGTCAAGCCCTGAAAAATGACGTCTAATAATCAGCAAAATCAGAATCCGAAAAACAATACAAATGTATCCTAAGTGCTGTATATATTATTTTTTGACATGCCAAAACTTAAAATGTAAAAAAAAATGAAACTTTTCGGGGAACTAAAATCGAGCCCTGTAAATGACGTCTTAAAATCAGCAAAATCAGAGTCCGAAAAACAAAACAAATAGCTCCTAAGTGCTTAATATATTATTTTTTGACTTTCCAAAATTTAAAATTTCAAAAAAAATGAAACTTTTCTAGGCACGAAAGTCGAGCCCTGAAAAATGACGTCTAAAAATCAGCAAAATCAGAGTCCGAAAAACAATACAAATGTCTCATAAGGGCTTAATATATTATTTTTTGAATTCCAAAAACTTAAAATTTCAAAAAAAATGAAACTTTTCGGGGAACGAAAATCGAGCCCTGAAAAATGAAGTCTAAAACTCAGCAAAATCAAAGTCCGAAAAACAAAACAAATTGGTCCTAAGTGCTTCATATATTATTTTTTGACTTCCCAAAACTTGCAATTTAAAAAAAAAATAAAACTTTTCGGGGCAAGAAAATCGAGCCCTGAAAAATGACGTCTTAAAATCAGCTAAATCAGAGTCCGAAAAACAAAACACAAGACTCATATGTACTTAATATATTATTTATTGACTTCCCACAACCTAAACTATCAAAAAAAATGAAACTTTTCGGGGAACGAAAGTCGAGCCCTGAAAAATGACGTCTAAAAATCAGCAACATCAGAGTCCGAAAAACAATACAAATGTATCCTAAGTGCTTCATATATTATTTTTTGACATCCCAAAACTTAAAATGTAAAAAAAAAAAGAACCTTTTAGGGGCACGAAAATCGAGCCCTGAAAAATGACGTCTTAAAATCAGCAAAATCAGAGTCCGAAAAACAAAACAAATGGCTCCTAAGTTCTTAATTTATTATATTTTTACTTCCCAAAACTTAAAATGTCAAAAAAAATGAAACTTTTCTGGGCACGAAAGTCAAGCCCTGAAAAATGACGTCTAATAATCAGCAAAATCAGAATCAGAAAAACAATACAAATGTATCCTAAGTGCTGCATATATTATTTTTTGACATGCCAAAACTTAAAATGTAAAAAAAAATGAAACTTTTCGGGGAACTAAAATCGAGCCCTGTAAATGACGTCTTAAAATCAGCAAAATCAGAGTCCGAAAAACAAAACAAATAGCTCCTAAGTGCTTAATATATTATTTTTTGACTTTCCAAAATTTAAAATGTCAAAAAAAATGAAACTTTTCTAGGCACGAAAGTCAAGCCCTGAAAAATGACGTCTAAAAATCAGCAAAATCAGAGTCCGAAAAACAATACAAATGTCTCATAAGGGCTTAATATATTATTTTTTGAATTCCAAAAACTTAAAATTTCAAAAAAAATGAAACTTTTCGGGGAACGAAAATCGAGCCCTGAAAAATGAAGTCTAAAACTCAGCAAAATCAAAGTCCGAAAAACAAAACAAATTGGTCCTAAGTGCTTCATATATTATTTTTTGACTTCCCAAAACTTGCAATTTAAAAAAAAAATAAAACTTTTCGGGGCAAGAGAATCGAGCCCTGAAAAATGACGTCTTAAAATCAGCTAAATCAGAGTCCGAAAAACAAAACAAATGGCTCATATGTGCTTAATATATTATTTTTTGACTTCCCAAAACTTAAAATGTCAAAAAAATGAAACTTTTCGGGGCAAGAAAGTCGAGCCCTGAAAAATGACGTCTAAAAATCAGCAACATCAGAGTCCGAAAAACAATACAAATGTATCCTAAGTGCTTCATATATTATTTTTTGACATCCCAAAACTTAAAATGTAAAAAAAAATGAACCTTTTCGGGGCACGAAAATCCAGCCCTGAAAAATGAAGTCTAAAAATCAGCAAAATCAGAGTCCGAAAAACAAAATAAATGGCTCCTATGTGCTTAATATATTATTTTTTTACTTCCCAAAACTTAAAATGTCAAAAAAAATGAAACTTTTCGGGGCACGAAAGTCGAGCCCTGAAAAATGACGTCTAAAAATCAGCAACATCAGAGTCCGAAAAACAATACAAATGTATCCTAAGTGCTTCATATATTATTTTTTGACATCCCAAAACTTAAAATGTAAAAAAAAATGAACCTTTTCGGGGCACGAAAATAGAGCCCTGAAAAATGACGTCTTAAAATCAGCAAAATTAGAGTCCGGAAAACAAAGCAAATGGCGCCTAAGTGATTAATATATTATATTTTGACAAAACAAGACATAGAGTTTCAAAAAAAATGAAACGTTTCGGGGAAAGAGAATCGAGCCATGAAAAATGAAGTCTAAAAATCAGCAAAATCAGAGTCCAAAAAACAAAACAAATGGCTCCTATGTGCTTAATATATTATTTTTTGACTTCCCAAAACTTAAAATGTAAAAAAAAATGAAACTTTTCAGGGCAGGAAAGTCGAGCCCTGAAAAATGACGTCTACAAGTCAGCAAAATCAGAGTCCGAAAATCAATACAAATGTCTCCTATGTGCTTAATATATTATTTTTTGAATTCCAAAAACTTAAAATTTCAAAAAAAATGAAACTTTTCAGGGCACGAATGTCGAGCCCTGAAAAATGACGTCAAAAAATCAGCAAAATCAGCAAAATCAGAGTCCGAAAAACAATACAAATGTATCCTAAGTGCTGCATATATTATTTCTTGACATCCCAAAACTAAAAATATAAAAAAAAATGAAACTTTTCGGGGCACGAAAATCGAGCCCTGAAAAATGAAGTCTAAAAATCAGCAAAATCAAAGTCCGAAATACAAAACAAATTGGTCCTAAGTGCTTCATATATTATTTTTTGACTTTCCAAAACTTGCAATTTAAAAAAAAAAAATAAAACTTTTCGGGGCAAGAAAATCGAGCCCTGAAAAATGACGTCTTAAAATCAGCTAAATCAGAGTCCGAAAAACAAAACAAATGGCTCATATGTGCTTAATATATTATTTTTTGACTTCCCAAAACTTAAAATATCAAAAAAAATGAAACTTTTCTGGGAACGAAAGTCGAGCCCTGAAAAATGACGTCTAAAAATCAGCAACATCAGAGTCCGAAAAACAATACAAATGTATCCTAAGTGCTTCATATATTATTTTTTGACATCCCATAACTTAAAATGTAAAAAAAAAAAGAACCTTTTCGGGGCACGAAAATCGAGCCCTGAAAAATGACGTCTTAAAATCAGCAAAATCAGAGTCCGAAAAACAAAACAAATGGCTCATAAGTTCTTAATTTATTATATTTTGACTTCCCAAAACTTCAAATGTCAAAAAAAATGAAACTTTTCTGGGCACGAAAGTCAAGCCCTGAAAAATGACGTCTAATAATCAGCAAAATCAGAATCCGAAAAACAATACAAATGTATCCTAAGTGCTGCATATATTATTTTTTGACATGCCAAAACTTAAAATGTAAAAAAAAAGAAACTTTTAGGGGAACTAAAATCGAGCCATGTAAATGGCGTCTTAAGATCAGCAAAATCGGGGTCAGAAAAACAGAGCGGATAGATCCTGAGTGCTTAATATATTATTTTGTGAATTACCAAAGCTTAAACGGTCAAAAAAAATGAAGCTTTTATAGTCACGAACGCCGAGCCCTGAAAAATGACGTCTAAAAATCAGCAAAATCAGAGTCCGAAAAACAATACAAATATCTCATAAGGGCTTAATATATTATTTTTTGAATTCCAAAAACTTAAAATTTCAAAAAAAATGAAACTTTTCGGGGCACGAAAATCGAGCCCTGAAAAATGAAGTCTAAAACTCAGCAAAATCAAAGTCCGAAAAACAAAACAAATGGCTGCTATGTGCTTAATATATTATTTTTTGACTTCCCAAAACTTAAAATTTAAAAAAAAATGAAACTTTCCGGGGCACGAAAGTCGAGCCCTGAAATGTGACGTCTAAAAATCATCAAAATCAGAGTCCAAAAAACAATACAAATGTCTCCTAAGTGCTTAATATATTATTTTTTGACTTCCCAAAACTTGAAATTTCAAAAAAAATGAAACTTTTCGGGGCACGAAAATCGAGCCCTGAAACATGAAGTCTAAAAATCATCAAAATCAGAGTCCGAAAAACAAAACAAATGGCTCCTAAGTGCTTAATATATTATTTTTTGACTTCCCAAAACTTAAAATGTAAAAAAAAATGAAACTTTTCTAGGCACGAAAGTCGAGCCCTGAAAAATGACGTCTAAAAATCAGCAAAATCAGAGTCCGAAAAACAATACAAATGTCTCCTAAGTGGTTAATATATTATTTTTTGACTTCCCAAAACTTGAAATTTCAAAAGAAATGAAACTTTTCGGGGCACGAAAATCGAGCCCTGAAAAATGAAGTCTAAAAATCAGCAAAATCAAAGTCCGAAATACAAAACAAATTGGTCCTAAGTGCTTCATATATTATTTTTTGACTTCCCAAAACTTACAATTTAAAAAAAAAATGAAACTTTTCGGGGGCACGAAAGTCGAGCCCTGAAAAATGACGTCAAAAAATCGACAAAATCAGAGTCCGAAAAACAATACAAATATATCCTAAGTGCTGCATTTATTATTTTTTGACATCCCAAAACTTAAAATGTAAAAAAAAATGAAACTTTTCGGCGCACGAAAATCGAGCCCTGTAAAATGACGTCTTAAAATCAGCAAAATCAGAGTCCGAAAAACAAAACAAATGGCTCCTAAGTTCTTAATTTATTATATTTTGATTTCCCAAAACTTAAAATGTCAAAAAAAATGAAACTTTTCTGGGCACTAAAGTTAAGCCCTGAAAAATGACGTCTAATAATCATCAAAATCAGACTCCGAAAAACAATACAAATGTATCCTAATTGCTGCATATATTATTTTTTGCCATTCCAAAACTTACAATCTAAAAAAAAATGAAACTTTTCGGGGAACGAAAATCGAGCCCTGTAAATGACGTCTTAAAATCAGCAAAATCAGAGTCCGAAAAACAAAACAAATAGCTCCTAAGTTCTTAATTTATTATATTTTGACTTCCCAAAACTTAAAATGTCTACAAAAATTAAACTTTTCTGGGCACGAAAGTCAAGCCCTGAAAAATGACGTCTATTAATCAGCAAAATCAGAATCAGAAAAACAATACAAATGTATCCTAAGTGCTGCATATATTATTTTTTGACTTCCCAAAACTTACAATTTAAAAAAAAAATGAAACTTTTCGGGGGCACGAAAGTCGAGCCCTGAAAAATGACGTCAAAAAATCGACAAAATCAGAGTCCGAAAAACAATACAAATATATCCTAAGTGCTGCATTTATTATTTTTTGACATCCCAAAACTTAAAACTTAAAAAAAAATGAAAATTTTCGGGGCAAGAAAATCGAGCCCTGAAAAATGACGTCTTAAAATCAGCTAAATCAGAGTCCGAAAAACAAAACAAATGGCTCATATGTGCTTAATATATTATTTTTTTACTTCCCAAAACCTAAAATTTCAAAAAAAATGAAACTTTTCGGGGAACGAAAGTCGAGCCCTGAAAAATGACGTCTAAAAATCAGCAACATCAGAGTCCGAAAAACAATACAAATGTATCCTAAGTGCTTCATATATTATTTTTTGACATCCCATAACTTAAAATGTAAAAAAAAAAAGAACCTTTTCGGGGCACGAAAATCGAGCCCTGAAAAATGACGTCTTAAAATCAGCAAAATCAGAGTCCGAAAAACAAAACAAATGGCTCATAAGTTCTTAATTTATTATATTTTGACTTCCCAAAACTTCAAATGTCAAAAAAAATGAAACTTTTCTGGGCACGAAAGTCAAGCCCTGAAAAATGACGTCTAATAATCAGCAAAATCAGAATCCGAAAAACAATACAAATGTATCCTAAGTGCTGTATATATTATTTTTTGACATGCCAAAACTTAAAATGTAAAAAAAAATGAAACTTTTCGGGGAACTAAAATCGAGCCCTGTAAATGACGTCTTAAAATCAGCAAAATCAGAGTCCGAAAAACAAAACAAATAGCTCCTAAGTGCTTAATATATTATTTTTTGACTTTCCAAAATTTAAAATTTCAAAAAAAATGAAACTTTTCTAGGCACGAAAGTCGAGCCCTGAAAAATGACGTCTAAAAATCAGCAAAATCAGAGTCCGAAAAACAATACAAATGTCTCATAAGGGCTTAATATATTATTTTTTGAATTCCAAAAACTTAAAATTTCAAAAAAAATGAAACTTTTCGGGGAACGAAAATCGAGCCCTGAAAAATGAAGTCTAAAACTCAGCAAAATCAAAGTCCGAAAAACAAAACAAATTGGTCCTAAGTGCTTCATATATTATTTTTTGACTTCCCAAAACTTGCAATTTAAAAAAAAAATAAAACTTTTCGGGGCAAGAAAATCGAGCCCTGAAAAATGACGTCTTAAAATCAGCTAAATCAGAGTCCGAAAAACAAAACAAATGGCTCATATGTGCTTAATATATTATTTTTTGACTTCCCAAAACTTAAAATATCAAAAAAAATGAAACTTTTCGGGGAACGAAAGTCGAGCCCTGAAAAATGACGTCTCAAAATCAGCAACATCAGAGTCCGAAAAACAATACAAATGTATCCTAAGTGCTTCATATATTATTTTTTGACATCCCAAAATTTAAAATGTAAAAAAAAAATGAAACTTTTAGGGGCACGAAAATCGAGCCCTGAAAAATGACGTCTTAAAATCAGCAAAATCAGAGTCCGAAAAACAAAACAAATGGATCCTAAGTTCATAATTTATTATATTTTTACATCCTAATGCTTAAAGTGTAAAAAAAAATGAAACTTTTCAGGGCCCGAAAGTCAAGCCCTGAAAAATGACGTCTAATAATCAGCAAAATCAGAATCAGAAAAACAATACAAATGTATCCTAAGTGCTGCATATATTATTTTTTGACATGCCAAAACTTAAAATGTAAAAAAAAATGAAACTTTTCGGGGAACTAAAATCGAGCCCTGTAAATGACGTCTTAAAATCAGCAAAATCAGAGTCCGAAAAACAAAACAAATAGCTCCTAAGTGCTTAATATATTATTTTTTGACTTTCCAAAATTTAAAATGTCAAAAAAAATGAAACTTTTCTAGGCACGAAAGTCAAGCCCTGAAAAATGACGTCTAAAAATCAGCAAAATCAGAGTCCGAAAAACAATACAAATGTCTCATAAGGGCTTAATATATTATTTTTTGAATTCCAAAAACTTAAAATTTCAAAAAAAATGAAACTTTTCGGGGAACGAAAATCGAGCCCTGAAAAATGAAGTCTAAAACTCAGCAAAATCAAAGTCCGAAAAACAAAACAAATTGGTCCTAAGTGCTTCATATATTATTTTTTGACTTCCCAAAACTTGCAATTTAAAAAAAAAATAAAACTTTTCGGGGCAAGAGAATCGAGCCCTGAAAAATGACGTCTTAAAATCAGCTAAATCAGAGTCCTAAAAACAAAACAAATGGCTCATATGTGCTTAATATATTATTTTTTGACTTCCCAAAACTTAAAATGTCAAAAAAATGAAACTTTTCGGGGCAAGAAAGTCGAGCCCTGAAAAATGACGTCTAAAAATCAGCAACATCAGAGTCCGAAAAACAATACAAATGTATCCTAAGTGCTTCATATATTATTTTTTGACATCCCAAAACTTAAAATGTAAAAAAAAATGAACCTTTTCGGGGCACGAAAATCCAGCCCTGAAAAATGAAGTCTAAAAATCAGCAAAATCAGAGTCCGAAAAACAAAATAAATGGCTCCTATGTGCTTAATATATTATTTTTTTACTTCCCAAAACTTAAAATGTCAAAAAAAATGAAACTTTTCGGGGCACGAAAGTCGAGCCCTGCAAAATTACGTCTAAAAATCAGCAACAGCAGAGACCGAAAAACAATACAAATGTATCCTAAGTGCTTCATATATTATTTTTTGACATCCCAAAACTTAAAATGTAAAAAAAAATGAACCTTTTCGGGGCACGAAAATAGAGCCCTGAAAAATGACGTCTTAAAATCAGCAAAATTAGAGTCCGAAAAACAAAACAAATGGCTCCTAAGTGCTTAATATATTATTTTTTGACTTCCCAAAACATGAAGTTTCAAAAAAAATGAAACTTTTCGGGGGCACGAAAATCGAGCCCTGAAAAATGAAGTCTAAAAATCAGCAAAATCAGAGTCCAAAAAACAAAACAAATGGCTCCTATGTGCTTAATATATTATTTTTTGACTTCCCAAAACTTAAAATGTAAAAAAAAATGAAACTTTTCAGGGCACGAAAGTCGAGCCCTGAAAAATGACGTCTACAAGTCAGCAAAATCAGAGTCCGAAAATCAATACAAATGTCTCCTATGTGCTTAATATATTATTTTTTGAATTCCCAAAACTTAAAATTTCAAAAAAAATGAAACTTTTCAGGGCACGAATGTCAAGCCCTGAAAAATGACGTCAAAAAATCAGCAAAATCAGCAAAAGCAGAGACCGAAAAACAGTCCAAATGTATTCAAAGTGCTGCATATATTATTTCTTGACATCCCAAAACTTAAAATGTAAAAAAAAATGAAACTTTTCGGGGCACGAAAATCGAGCCCTGAAAAATGAAGTCTAAAAATCAGCAAAATCAAAGTCCGAAATACAAAACAAATGGGTCCTAAGTGCTTCATATATTATTTTTTGACTTTCCAAAACTTGCAATTTAAAAAAAAAAAAAAACTTTTCGGGGCAAGAAAATCGAGCCCTGAAAAATGACGTCTTAAAATCAGCTAAATCAGAGTCCGAAAAACAAAACAAATGGCTCATATGTGCTTAATATATTATTTTTTGACTTCCCAAAACTTAAAATATCAAAAAAAATGAAACTTTTCGGGGAACGAAAGTCGAGCCCTGAAAAATGACGTCTAAAAATCAGCAACATCAGAGTCCGAAAAACAATACAAATGTATCCTAAGTGCTTCATATATTATTTTTTGACATCCCATAACTTAAAATGTAAAAAAAAAAAGAACCTTTTCGGGGCACGAAAATCGAGCCCTGAAAAATGACGTCTTAAAATCAGCAAAATCAGAGTCCGAAAAACAAAACAAATGGCTCATAAGTTCTTAATTTATTATATTTTGACTTCCCAAAACTTCAAATGTCAAAAAAAATGAAACTTTTCTGGGCACGAAAGTCAAGCCCTGAAAAATGACGTCTAATAATCAGCAAAATCAGAATCCGAAAAACAATACAAATGTATCCTAAGTGCTGCATATATTATTTTTTGACATGCCAAAACTTAAAATGTAAAAAAAAAGAACCTTTTCGGGGAACTAAAATCGAGCCCTGAAAATGACGTCTTAAAATCAGCAAAATCAGAGTCCGAAAAACAAAACAAATAGCTCCTAAGTGCTTAATATATTATTTTTTGACTTTCCAAAATTTAAAATGTCAAAAAAAATGAAACTTTTCTAGGCACGAAAGTCGAGCCCTGAAAAAGGACGTCTAAAAATCAGCAAAATCAGAGTCCGAAAAACAATACAAATGTCTCATAAGGGCTTAATATATTATTTTTTGAATTCCAAAAACTTAAAATTTCAAAAAAAATGAAACTTTTCGGGGAACGAAAATCGAGCCCTGAAAAATGAAGTCTAAAACTCAGCAAAATCAAAGTCCGAAAAACAAAACAAATTGGTCCTAAGTGCTTCAAATATTATTTTTTGACTACCCAAAACTTGCAATGTAAAAAAAAAATAAAACTTTTCGGGGCAAGAAAATCGAGCCCTGAAAAATGACGTCTTAAAATCAGCTAAATCAGAGTCCGAAAAACAAAACAAATGGCTCATATGTGCTTAATATATTATTTTTTGACTTCCCAAAACTTAAAATATCAAAAAAAATGAAACTTTTCGGGGAACGAAAGTCGAGCCCTGAAAAATGACGTCTAAAAATCAGCAACATCAGAGTCCGAAAAACAATACAAATGTATCCTAAGTGCTTCATATATTATTTTTTGACATCCCAAAACTTAAAATGTAAAAAAAAAAAGAACCTTTTAGGGGCACGAAAATCGAGCCCTGAAAAATGACGTCTTAAAATCAGCAAAATCAGAGTCCGAAAAACAAAACAAATGGCTCCTAAGTGCTTAATCTATTATTTTTTCACTTCCCACACCTCAAACTGTCAAAAAAAATGAAACTTTTCTGGGCACGAAAGTCAAGCCCTGAAAAATGACGTCTAATAATCAGCAAAATCAGAATCAGAAAAACAATACAAATGTATCCTAAGTGCTGCATATATTATTTTTTGACATGCCAAAACTTAAAATGTAAAAAAAAATGAAACTTTTCGGGGAACGAAAATCGAGCCCTGTAAATGACGTCTTAAAATCAGCAAAATCAGAGTCCGAAAAACAAAACAAATAGCTCCTAAGTGCTTAATATATTATTTTTTGACTTTCCAAAATTTAAAATGTCAAAAAAAATGAAACTTTTCTAGGCACGAAAGTCGAGCCCTGAAAAATGACGTCTAAAAATCAGCAAAATCAGAGTCCGAAAAACAATACAAATGTCTTATAAGGGCTTAATATATTATTTTTTGAATTACAAAAACTTAAAATTTCAAAAAAAATGAAACTTTTCGGGGCACGAAAATCGAGCCCTGAAAAATGAAGTCTAAAACTCAGCAAAATCAAAGTCCGAAAAACAAAACAAATGGCTGCTATGTGCTTAATATATTATTTTTTGACTTCCCAAAACTTAAAAAAAAAAAAAAATGAAACTTTCCGGGGCACGAAAGTCGAGCCCTGAAAAGTGACGTCTAAAAATCATCAAAATCAGAGTCCAAAAAACAATACAAATGTCTCCTAAGTGCTTAATATATTATTTTTTGACCCCCCAAAACTTGAAATTTAAAAAAAAATGAAACTTTTCGGGGCACGAAAATCGAGCCCTGAAACATGAAGTCTAAAAATCAGCAAAATCAGAGTCCGAAAAACAAAACAAATGGCTCCTAAGTGCTTAATATATTATCTTGTGCCTTCCCAAAACTTAAAATGTAAAAAAAAATGAAACTTTTCTAGGCACGAAAGTCGAGCCCTGAAAAATGACGTCTAAAAATCAGCAAAATCAGAGTCCGAAAAACAATACAAATGTCTCCTAAGTGGTTAATATATTATTTTTTGACTTCCCAAAACTTGAAATTTCAAAAGAAATGAAACTTTTCGGGGCACGAAAATCGAGCCCTGAAAAATGAAGTCTAAAAATCAGCAAAATCAAAGTCCGAAATACAAAACAAATTGGTCCTAAGTGCTTCATATATTATTTTTTGACTTCCCAAAACTTACAATTTAAAAAAAAAATGAAACTTTTCCGAGGCACGAAAGTCGAGCCCTGAAAAATGACGTCAAAAAATCGACAAAATCAGAGTCCGAAAAACAATACAAATATATCCTAAGTGCTGCATTTATTATTTTTTGACATCCCAAAACTTAAAATGTAAAAAAAAATGAAACTTTTCGGCGCACGAAAATCGAGCCCTGTAAAATGACGTCTTAAAATCAGCAAAATCAGAGTCCGAAAAACAAAACAAATGGCTCCTAAGTTCTTAATTTATTATATTTTGATTTCCCAAAACTTAAAATGTCAAAAAAAATGAAACTTTTCTGGGCACGAAAGTTAAGCCCTGAAAAATGACGTCTAATAATCAGCAAAATCAGAATCCGAAAAACAATACAAATGTATCCTAAGTGCTGCATATATTATTTTTTGACATTCCAAAACTTAAAATGTAAAAAAAAATGAAACTTTTCGGGGAACGAAAATCGAGCCCTGTAAATGACGTCTTAAAATCAGCAAAATCAGAGTCCGAAAAACAAAACAAATAGCTCCTAAGTTCTTAATTTATTATATTTTGACTTCCCAAAACTTAAAATGTAAAAAAAAATGAAACTTTTCTGGGCACGAAAGTCAAGCCCTGAAAAATGACGTCTAATAATCAGCAAAATCAGAATCAGAAAAACAATACAAATGTATCCTAAGTGCTGCATATATTATTTTTTGACTTCCCAAAACTTACAATTTAAAAAAAAAATGAAACTTTTCGGGGGCACGAAAGTCGAGCCCTGAAAAATGACGTCAAAAAATCAACAAAATCAGAGTCCGAAAAACAATACAAATATATCCTAAGTGCTGCATTTATTATTTTTTGACATCCCAAAATTTAAAATGTAAAAAAAAATGAAACTTTTCGGGGCAAGAAAATCGAGCCCTGAAAAATGACGTCTTAAAATCAGCTAAATCAGAGTCCGAAAAACAAAACAAATGGCTCATATGTGCTTAATATATTATTTTTTGACTTCCCAAAACTTAAAATATCAAAAAAAATGAAACTTTTCTGGGCACGAAAGTCGAGCCCTGAAAAAAGACGTCTAAAAATCAGCAACATCAGAGTCCGAAAAACAATACAAATGTATCCTAAGTGCTTCATATATTATTTTTTGACATCCCAAAACTTAAAATTAAAAAAAAAAAGACCCTTTCGGGGCACGAAAATCGAGCCCTGAAAAATGACGTCTTAAAATCAGCAAAATCAGAGTCCGAAAAACAAAACAAATGGCTCCTAAGTTCTTAATTTATTATATTTTGACTTCCCAAAACTTAAAATGTCAAAAAAAATGAAACTTTTCTGGGCACGAAAGTCAAGCCCTGAAAAATGACGTCTAATAATCAGCAAAATCAGAATCAGAAAAACAATACAAATGTATCCTAAGTGCTGCATATATTATTTTTTGACATGCCAAAACTTAAAATGTAAAAAAAAATGAAACTTTTCGGGGAACGAAAATCGAGCCCTGTAAATGACGTCTTAAAATCAGCAAAATCAGAGTCCGAAAAACAAAACAAATAGCTCCTAAGTGCTTAATATATTTTTTTTTGACTTTCCAAAATTTAAAATGTCAAAAAAAATGAAACTTTTCTAGGCACGAAAGTCGAGCCCTGAAAAATGACGTCTAAAAATCAGCAAAATCAGAGTCCGAAAAACAATACAAATGTCTCATAAGGGCTTAATATATTATTTTTTGAATTCCAAAAACTTAAAATTTCAAAAAAAATGAAACTTTTCGGGGCACGAAAATCGAGCCCTGAAAAATGAAGTCTAAAACTCAGCAAAATCAAAGTCCGAAAAACAAAACAAATGGCTGCTATGTGCTTAATATATTATTTTTTGACTTCCCAAAACTTAAAATGTCAAAAAAAATGAAACTTTCCGGGGCACGAAAGTCGAGCCCTGAAAAGTGACGTCTAAAAATCATCAAAATCAGAGTCCGAAAAACAATACAAATGTCTCCTAAGTGCTTAATATATTATTTTTTGACTTCCCAAAACTTGAAATTTCAAAAAAAATGAAACTTTTCGGGGCACGAAAATCGAGCCCTGAAAAATGAAGTCTAAAAATCAGTAAAATCAGAGTCCGAAAAACAAAACAAATGGGTCCTATGTGCTTAATATATTATTTTTTGACTTCCCAAAACTTAAAATGTAAAAAAAAATGAAACTTTTCTAGGCACGAAAGTCGAGACCTGAAAAATAATGTCTAAAAATCAGCAAAATCAGAGTCCGAAAAACAATACAAATGTCTCCTAAGTGCTTAATATATTATTTTTTGACTTCCCAAAACTGGAAATTTCAAAAAAAATGAAACTTTTCGGGGCACGAAAATCGAGCCCTGAAAAATGAAGTCTAAAAATCAGCAAAATCAAAGTCCGAAATACAAAACAAATTGGTCCTAAGTGCTTCATATATTATTTTTTGACTTCCCAAAACTTACAATTTAAAAAAAAAATGAAACTTTTCGGGGGCACGAAAGTCGAGCCCTGAAAAATGACGTCAAAAAATCGACAAAATCAGAGTCCGAAAAACAATACAAATATATCCTAAGTGCTGCATTTATTATTTTTTGACATCCCAAAACCTAAAATGTCAAAACAAATGAAACTTTTCGGCGCACGAAAATCGAGCCCTGTAAAATGACGTCTTAACATCAGCAAAATCAGAGTCCGAAAAACAAAACAAATGGCTCCTAAGTTCTTAATTTATTATATTTTGATTTCCCAAAACTTAAAATGTCAAAAAAAATGAAACTTTTCTGGGCACGAAAGTTAAGCCCTGAAAAATGACGTCTAATAATCAGCAAAATCAGAATCCGAAAAACAATACAAATGTATCCTAAGTGCTGCATATATTATTTTTTGACATTCCAAAACTTAAAATGTAAAAAAAAATGAAACTTTTCGGGGAACGAAAATCGAGCCCTGTAAATGACGTCTTAAAATCAGCAAAATCAGAGTCCGAAAAATAAAACAAATAGCTCCTAAGTGCTTAATATATTATTTTTTGACTTTCCAAAATTTAAAATGTCAAAAAAAATGAAACTTTTCTAGGCACGAAAGTCGAGCCCTGAAAAATGACGTCTTAAAATCAGCTAAATCAGAGTCCGAAAAACAATACAAATGTCTCATAAGGGCTTAATATATTATTTTTTGAATTCCAAAAACTTAAAATGTCAAAAAAAATGAAACTTTTCGGGGCACGAAAATCGAGCCCTGAAAAATGAAGTCTAAAACTCAGCAAAATCAAAGTACGAAAAACAAAACAAATTGGTCCTAAGTGCTTCATATATTATTTTTTTACTTCCCAAAACTTGAAATTTAAAAAAAAATGAAACTTTCGGGGCACGAAAATCGAGCCTGAAAAATGACGTCTTAAAATCAGCTAAATTAGAGTCCGAAAAACTAAACAAATGGCTCCTATGTGCTTAATATATTATTTTTTGACTTCCCAAAACTTAAAATGTCAAAAAAATGAAACTTTTCGGGGCAGTAAAGTCGATCCCTGAAAAATGACGTCTAAAAATCAGCAACATCAGAGTCCGAAAAACAATACAAATGTATCCTAAGTGCTTCATATATTATTTTTTGACATCCCAAAACTTAAAATGTAAAAAAAAATGAACCTTTTCGGGGCACGAAAATCGAGGCCTCAAAAAGGACGTCTTAAAATCAGCAAAATCAGAGTCCGAAAAATAAAACAAATGGCTCCTAAGTGCTTAATATATTATTTTTTAACTTCCCAAAACCTCAAATTAAAAAAAAAAATAAACTCCTCGAGCCACGAAAATCGAGCCCTTAAAAATGAAGTCTAAAAATCAACAAAATCAGAGTCCGAAAAACAAAACAAATGGCTCCTATGTGCTTAATATATTATTTTTTGACTTCCCAAAACTTAAAATGTCAAAAAAAATGAAACTTTTCGGGGCACGAAAGTCGAGCCCTGAAAAATGACGTCTACAAGTCAGCAAAATCAGAGTCCGAAAATCAATACAAATGTCTCCTATGTGCTTAATATATTATTTTTTGAATTCCAAAAACTTAAAATTTCAAAAAAAAATGAAACTTTTCGGGGCACGAATGTCGAGCCTTGAAAAATGACGTCAAAAAATCAGCAAAATCAGCAAAATCAGAGTCCGAAAAACAATACAAATGTATCCTAAGTGCTGCATATATTATTTCTTGACATCCCAAAACTTAAAATGTAAAAAAAAATGAAACTTTTCGGGGCACGAAAATCGAGCCCTGAAAAATGAAGTCTAAAAATCAGCAAAATCAGAGTCCGAAAAACAAAACAAATGGCTCCTATGTGCTTAATATATTATTTTTTGACTTCCCAAAACTTATAATGTAAAAAAAAAATGAAACTTTTCAGGGCACGAAAGTCGAGCCCTGAAAAATGACGTCTACAAGTCAGCAAAATCAGAGTCCGAAAATCAATACAAATGTCTCCTATGTGCTTAATATATTATTTTTTGAATTCCAAAAACTTAAAATTTCAAAAAAAATGAAACTTTTCGGGGCACGAATGTCGAGCCCTGAAAAATGACGTCAAAAAATCAGCAAAATCAGCAAAATCAGAGTCCGAAAAACAATACAAATGTATCCTAATTCCTTTATATATTATTTCTTGACATCCCAAAACTTAAAATGTAAAAAAAAATGAAACCTTTCGGGGCACGAAAATCGAGCCCTGAAAAATGAAGTCTAAAAATCAGCAAAATCAAAGTCCGAAATACAAAACAAATTGGTCCTAAGTGCTTCATATATTATTTTTTGACTTTCCAAAACTTGCAATTTAAAAAAAAAAAAAAACTTTTCGGGGCACGAAAATCGAGCCCTGAAAAATGACGTCTTAAAATCAGCTAAATCAGAGTCCGAAAAACAAAACAAATGGCTCATATGTGCTTAATATATTATTTTTTGACTTCCCAAAACTTAAAATATCAAAAAAAATGAAACTTTTCGGGGAACGAAAGTCGAGCCCTGAAAAATGACGTCTAAAAATCAGCAACATCAGAGTCCGAAAAACAATACAAATGTATCCTAAGTGCTTCATATATTATTTTTTGACATCCCAAAACTTAAAATGTAAAAAAAAAAGAACCTTTTCGGGGCACGAAAATCGAGCCCTGAAAAATGACGTCTTAAAATCAGCAAAATCAGAGTCCGAAAAACAAAACAAATGGCTCATAAGTTCTTAATTTATTATATTTTGACTTCCCAAAACTTAAAATGTCAAAAAAAATGAAACTTTTCTGGGCACGAAAGTCAAGCCCTAAAAAATGACGTCTAATAATCAGCAAAATCAGAATCAGAAAAACAATACAAATGCATCCTAAGTGCTGCATATATTATTTTTTGACATGCCAAAACTTAAAATGTAAAAAAAAATGAAACTTTTCGGGGAACGAAAATCGAGCCCTGTAAATGACGTCTTAAAATCAGCAAAATCAGAGTCCGAAAAACAAAACAAATGGCTCCTAAGTGCTTAATATATTATTTTTTGACTTCCCAAAACTTAAAATGTCAAAAAAAATGAAACTTTTCTGGGCACGAAAATCGAGCCCTGAAAAATGACGTCAAAAAATCAGCAAAATCAGAGTCCGAAAAACAATACAAATATCTCATAAGGGCTTAATATATTATTTTTTGAATTCCAAAAACTTAAAATTTCAAAAAAAATGAAACTTTTCGGGGCACGAAAATCGAGCCCTGAAAAATGAAGTCTAAAAATCAGCAAAATCAAAGTCCGAAAAACAAAACAAATTGGTCCTAATTGCTTCATATATTATTTTTCGACTTCCCAAAACTTGAAATTTAAAAAAAAATGAAACTTTCGGGGCACGAAAATCGAGCCCTGAAAAATGACGTCTTAAAATCAGTTAAATTAGAGTCCGAAAAACAAAACAAATGGCTCATATTTGATTAATATATTATTTTTTGACTTCCCAAAACTTAAAATGTCAAAAAAAATGAAACTTTTCGGGGCACGAAAGTCGAGCCCTGAAAAATGATGTCTAAAAATCAGCAACATCAGAGTCCGAAAAACAATACAAATGTATCCTAAGTGCTTCATATATTATTTTTTGACATCCCAAAACTTAAAATGTAAAAAAAAATGAACCTTTTCGGGGCACGAAAATCGAGCCCTGAAAAATGACGTCTTAAAATCAGCAAAATCAGAGTCCGAAAAACAAAACAAATGGATCATAAGTGCTTAATATATTTTTTTTTTACTTCCCAAAACTTGAAATTTCAAAAAAAATGAAACTTTTCGGGGCACGAAAATCGAGCCCATAAAAAAGAAGTCTAAAAATTAGCAAAATCAAAGTCCGAAAAACAAAACAAATGAATGCTATGTGCTTAATATATTATTTTTTAACTTCCCAAAACTTAAAATGTCAAAAAAAATGAAACTTTTCGGGGCACGAAAGTCGAGCCCTGAAAAATGACGTCTAAAAATCAGCAAAATCAGAGTCCGAAAAACAATACAAATGTCTCCTAAGTGCTTAATATATTATATTTTGACTTCCCAAAACATGAAATTTCAAAAAAAATGAAACTTTTCGGGGCACGAAAATCGAGCCCTGAAAAATGAAGTCTAAAAATCAGCAAAATCAAAGTCCAAAATACAAAACAAATTGGTCCTAAGTGCTTCATATATTATTTTTTGACTTCCCAAAACTTGCAATTAAAAAAAAAAACAAAACTTTTCGGGCCACGAAAATCGAGCCCTGAAAAATGACGCCTTAAAATCAGCTAAATCAGAGTCCGAAAAACAATACAAATGTATCCTAAGTGCTGCATATATTATTTTTTGACATGCCAAAACTTAAAATGTAAAAAAAAATGAAACTTTTCGGGGAACTAAAATCGAGCCCTGTAAATGACGTCTTAAAATCAGCAAAATCAGAGTCCGAAAAACAAAACAAATAGCTCCTAAGTGCTTAATATATTATTTTTTGACTTCCCAAAACTTAAAATGTCAAAAAAAATGAAACTTTTCTGGGCACGAAAGTCAAGCCCTGAAAAATGACGTCTAATAATCAGCAAAATCAGAATCCGAAAAACAAAACAAATAGCTCCTAAGTGCTTAATATATTATTTTTTGACATGCCAAAACTTAAAATGTAAAAAAAAATGAAACTTTTCGGGGAACTAAAATCGAGCCCTGAAAAATGACGTCTTAAAATCAGCAAAATCAGAGTCCGAAAAACAAAACAAATAGCTCCTAAGTGCTTAATATATTATTTTTTGACTTTCCGAAATTTAAAATGTTAAAAAAAATGAAACTTTTCTAGGCACGAAAGTCGAGCCCTGAAAAATGACGTCTAAAAATCAGCAAAATCAGAGTCCGAAAAACAATACAAATGTCTCATAAGGGCTTAATATATTATTTTTTGAATTCCAAAAACTTAAAATTTCAAAAAAAATGAAACTTTTCGGGGAACGAAAATCGAGCCCTGAAAAATGAAGTCTAAAACTCAGCAAAATCAAAGTCCGAAAAACAAAACAAATTGGTCCTAAGTGCTTCATATATTATTTTTTGACTTCCCAAAACTTGCAATTTAAAAAAAAATAAAACTTTTCGGGGCACGAAAATCGAGCCCTGAAAAATGAGGTCTAATAATCAGCAAAATCAGAATCCGAAAAACAATAAAAATGTATCCTAAGTGCTGCATATATTATTTTTTGACATGCCAAAACTTAAAATGTAAAAAAAAATGAAACTTTTCGGGGAACTAAAATCGAGCCCTGAAAAATGACGCCTAAAAAGCAGCAAAATCAGACACCGAAAAACAAAACAAATGGCACCCAAGAGCTTAATAAATTGTTTTTTGACTTCCCAAAACATAAAATGTCAAACAAAATGAAACTTTTCTGGGCACGAAAGTCGAGCCCTGAAAAATGACGTCTAAAAATCAGCAAAATCAGAGTCCGAAAAACAATACAAATGTCTCATAAGGGCTTAATATATTATTTTTTGAATTCCAAAAACTTAAAATTTCAAAAAAAATGAAACTTTTCGGGGCACGAAAATCGAGCCCTGAAAAATGAAGTTTAAAAATCAGCAAAATCAAAGTCCGAAAAACAAAACAAATTGGTCCTAATTGCTTCATATATTATTTTTTGACTTCCCAAAACTCGAAATTTAAAAAAAAATGAACCTTTTCGGGGCACGAAAATCTAGCCCTGAAAAATGACGTCTTAAAATCAGCTACGCTAGAGCCCAAAAAACAAAGCAAATGGCCCCTATGTTCTTGATATCTTATTTTTTGACATCACAAAACTAAAAATGTCAAAAAAATGAAACTTTTCGGGTCACGAAAATCGAGCCCTGAAAAATGACGTCTAAAAATCAGCAACATCAGAGTCCGAAAAACAATACAAATGTATCCTAAGTGCTTCATATATTATTTTTTGACATCCCAAAACTTAAAATGTAAAAAAAAATGAACCTTTTCGGGGCACGAAAATCGAGCCCTGAAAAATGACGTCTTAAAATCAGCAAAATCAGAGTCCGAAAAACAAAACAAATAGCTCCTAAGTGCTTAATATATTATTTTTTGACTTCCCAAAACTTAAAATGTCAAAAAAAATGAAACTTTTCTGGGCACGAAAGTCGAGCCCTGAAAAATGACGTCTAAAAATCAGCAAAATCAGAGTCCGAAAAACAATACAAATGTCTCATAAGGGCTTAATATATTATTTTTTGAATTCCAAAAACTTAAAATGTCAAAAAAAATGAAACTTTTCGGGGCACGAAAATCGAGCCCTGAAAAATGAAGTCTAAAAATCAGCAAAATCAAAGTCCGAAAAACAAAACAAATTGGTCCTAATTGCTTCATATATTATTTTTTGACTTCACAAAACTCGAAATTTAAAAAAAAATGAAACTTTCGGGGCACGAAAATCTAGCCCTGAAAAATGACGTCTTAAAATCAGCTAAGTTAGAGTCCGAAAAACAAAACAAATGGCTCCTATGTGCTTAATATATTATTTTTTGACTTACCAAAACTTAAAATGTCAAAAAAATGAAACTTTTCGGGTCACGAAAATCGAGCCCTGAAAAATGACGTCTAAAAATCAGCAACATCAGAGTCCGAAAAACAATACAAATGTATCCTAAGTGCTTCATATATTATTTTTTGACATCCCAAAACTTAAAATGTAAAAAAAAATGAACCTTTTCGGGGCACGAAAATCGAGCCCTGAAAAATGACGTCTTAAAATCAGCAAAATCAGAGTCCGAAAAACAAAAAAAATGGCTCCTAAGTGCTTAATATATTTTTTTTTTGACTTCCCAAAACTTGAAATTTCAAAAAAAATGAAACTTTTCGTGGCACGAAAATCGAGCCCTTAAAAATGAAGTCTAAAAATCAGCAAAATCAGAGTCCGAAAAACAAAACAAATGGCTCCTAAGTGCTTAATATATTATTTTTTGACTTCCCAAAAGTTAAAATTTCAAAAAAAATGAAACTTTTCTAGGCACGAAAGTCGAGCCCTGAAAAATGACGTCTAAAAATCAGCAAAATCAGAGTCTGAAAAACAATACAAATGTCTCATAAGGGCTTAATATATTATTTTTTGAATTCCAAAAACTTAAAATTTCAAAAAAAATGAAACTTTTCGGGGAACGAAAATCGAGCCCTGAAAAATGAAGTCTAAAACTCAGCAAAATCAGAGTCCGAAAAACAAAACAAATGGCACCTATGTGCTTAATATATTATTTTTTGACTTCCCAAAACTTAAAATATAAAAAAAAATGAAACTTTTCGCGGCACGAAAGTCGAGCCCTGAAAAATGACGTCTCTAAGTCAGCAAAATAAGAGTCCGAAAATCAATACAAATGTCTCCTATGTGCTTAATATATTATTTTTTGAATTCCAAAAACTTAAAATTTCAAAAAAAATGAAACTTTTCGGGGCACGAAAATCGAGCCCTGAAAAATGACGTCAAAAAATCGACAAAATCAGAGTCCGAAAAACAATACAAATGTATCCTAAGTGCTGCAAATATTATTTTTTGACATCCCAAAACTTAAAATGTAAAAAAAAATGAAACTTTTCGGGGAACGAAAATCGAGCCCTGTAAAATGACGTCTTAAAATCAGCAAAATCAGAGTCCAAAAAACAAAACAAATGGCTCCTAAGTGCTTAATATATTATTTTTTGACTTCCCAAAACTTAAAATGTCAAAAAAAATGAAACTTTTCTGGGCACGAAAGTCAAGCCCTGAAAAATGACGTCTAATAATCAGCAAAATCAGAATCCGAAAAACAATACAAATGTATCCTAAGTGCTGCATATATTATTTTTTGACATGCCAAAACTTAAAATGTAAAAAAAAATGAAACTTTTCGGGGAACTAAAATCGAGTCCTGTAAATGACGTCTGAAAATCAGCAAAATCAGAGTCCGAAAAACAAAACAAATAGCTCCTAAGTGCTTAATATATTTTTTTTTGACTTTCCGAAATTTAAAATGTTAAAAAAAATGGAAGTTTTCTGGGCACGAAAGTCGAGCCCTGAAAAATGACGTCTAAAAATCAGCTAAATCAGAGTCCGAAAAACAATACAAATGTCTCATAAGGGCTTAATATATTATTTTTTGAATTCCAAAAACTTAAAATTTCAAAAAAAATGAAACTTTTCGGGGAACGAAAATCGAGCCCTGAAAAATGAAGTCTAAAACTCAGCAAAATCAAAGTCCGAAAAACAAAACAAATTGGTCCTAAGTGCTTCATATATTATTTTTTGACATCCCAAAACTTGCAATTTAAAAAAAAATAAAACTTTTCGGGGCACGAAAATCGAGCCCTGAAAAATGAGGTCTAATAATCAGCAAAATCAGAATCCGAAAAACAATACAAATGTATCCTAAGTGCTGCATATATTATTTTTTGACATGCCAAAACTTAAAATGTAAAAAAAAATGAAACTTTTCGGGGAACTAAAATCGAGCCCTGAAAAATGACGTCTAAAAATCAGCAAAATCAGAGTCCGAAAAACAAAACAAATTGGTCCTAAGTGCTTAATATATTATTTTTTGACTTCCCAAAACTCGAAATGTCAAAAAAAAATGAAACTTTTCTAGGCACGAAAGTCGAGCCCTGAAAAATGACGTCTAAAAATCAGCAAAATCAGAGTCCGAAAAACAATACAAATGTCTCATAAGGGCTTAATATATTATTTTTTGAATTCCAAAAACTTAAAATTTCAAAAAAAATGAAACTTTTCGGGGCACGAAAATCGAGCCCTGAAAAATGAAGTTTAAAAATCAGCAAAATCAAAGTCCGAAAAACAAAACAAATTGGTCCTAATTGCTTCATATATTATTTTTTGCCTTCCCAAAACTCGAAATTTAAAAAAAAATGAAACTTTCGGGGCACGAAAATCTAGCCCTGAAAAATGACGTCTTAAAATCAGCTAAGTTAGAGTCCGAAAAACAAAACAAATGGCTCCTATGTGCTTAATATATTATTTTTTGACTTCCCAAAACTTAAAATGTCAACACATTGAAACTTTTCGGGTCACGAAAATCGAGCCCTGAAAAATGACGTCTAAAAATCAGCAAAATCAGAGTCCGAAAAACAATACAGATGTATCCGAAGGTCTTCATAGAGTATTTATTGACATCCCAAAACTTAAATTGTAAAAAAAAATGAACCTTTTCGGGGCACGAAAATCGAGCCCTGAAAAATGACGTCTTAAAATCAGCAAAATCAGAGTCCGAAAAACAAAACAAATAGCTCCTAAGTGCTTAATATATTATTTTTTGACTTCCCAAAACTTAAAATGTCAAAAAAAATGAAACTTTTCTGGGCACGAAAGTCGAGCCCTGAAAAATGACGTCTAAAAATCAGCAAAATCAGAGTCCGAAAAACAATACAAATGTCTCATAAGGGCTTAATATATTATTTTTTGAATTCCAAAAACTTAAAATTTCAAACAAAATGAAACTTTTCGGGGCACGAAAATCGAGCCCTGAAAAATGAAGTCTAAAAATCAGCAAAATCAAAGTCCGAAAAACAAAACAAATTGGTCCTAATTGCTTCATATATTATTTTTTGACTTCACAAAACTCGAAATTTAAAAAAAAATGAAACTTTCGGGGCACGAAAATCTAGCCCTGAAAAATGACGTCTTAAAATCAGCAAAATCAGAGTCCGAAAAACAAAAAAAATGGATCCTAAGTGCTTAATATATTTTTTTTTTGACTTCCCAAAACTTGAAATTTCAAAAAAAATGAAACTTTTCGTGGCACGAAAATCGAGCCCTTAAAAATGAAGTCTAAAAATCAGCAAAATCAGAGTCCGAAAAACAAAACAAATGGCTCCTAAGTGCTTAATATATTATTTTTTGACTTCCCAAAAGTTAAAATGTCAAAAAAAATGAAACTTTTCTAGGCACGAAAGTCGAGCCCTGAAAAATGACGTCTAAAAATCAGCAAAATCAGAGTCCGAAAAACAATACAAGTGTCTCATAAGGGCTTAATATATTATTTTTTGAATTCCAAAAACTTAAAATTTCAAAAAAAATGAAACTTTTCGGGGAACGAAAATCGAGCCCTGAAAAATGAAGTCTAAAACTCAGCAAAATCAGAGTCCGAAAAACAAAACAAATGGCTCCTATGTGCTTAATATATTATTTTTTGACTTCCCAAAACTTAAAATGTAAAAAAAAATGAAACTTTTCGGGGCACGAAAGTCGAGCCCTGAAAAATGACGTCTCTAAGTCAGCAAAATAAGAGTCCGAAAATCAATACAAATGTCTCCTATGTGCTTAATATATTATTTTTTTGAATTCCAAAAACTTAAAATTTCAAAAAAAATGAAACTTTTCGGAGGACGAAAGTCGAGCGCGGAAAAAGGACGTCAAAAAATCGACAAAATCAGAGTCCGAAAAACAATACAAATGTATCCGAAGGGCTGCAAATATTATTTTTTGACATCCCAAAACTTAAAATGTAAAAAAAAATGAAACTTTTCGGGGCACGAAAATCGAGCCCTGTAAAATGACGTCTTAAAATCAGCAAAATCAGAGTACAAAAAACAAAACAAATGGCTCCTAAGTGCTTAATATATTATTTTTTGACTTCCCAAAACTTAAAATGTCAAAAAAAATGAAACTTTTCTGGGCACGAAAGTCGAGCCCTGAAAAATGACGTCTAAAAATCAGCAAAATCAGAGTCCGAAAAACAATACAAATGTATCCTAAGTGCTTCATATATTATTTTTTGACATCCCAAAACTTAAAATGTAAAAAAAAATGAACCTTTTCGGGGAACGAAAATCGAGCCCTGAAAAATGACGTCTTAAAATCAGCAAAATCAGAGTCCGAAAAACAAAACAAATGGCTCCTAAGTGCTTAATATATTATTTTTCGACTTCCCAAAACTTGAAATTTCAAAAAAAATGAAACTTTTCGGGGGCACGAAAGTCAAGCCCTGAAAAATGAAGTCTAAAAATCCGCAAAATCAGACTCCGAAAAACAAAACAAATGGCTCCTATGTGCTTACTATATTATTTTTTGACTTCCCAAAACTTAAAATGTAAAAAAAAATGAAACTTTTCGGGGCACGAAAGTCGAGCCCTGAAAAATGACGTCTCTAAGTCAGCAAAATAAGAGTCCGAAAATCAATACAAATGTCTCCTATGTGCTTAATATATTATTTTTTGAATTCCAAAAACTTAAAATTTCAAAAAAAATGAAACTTTTCGGAGCACGAAAGTCGAGCCCTGAAAAATGACGTCAAAAAATCGACAAAATCAGAGTCCGAAAAACAATACAAATGTATCCTAAGTGCTGCAAATATTATTTTTTGACATCCCAAAACTTAAAATGTAAAAAAAAATGAAACTTTTCGGGGCACGAAAATCGAGCCCTGTAAAATGACGTCTTAAAATCAGCAAAATCAGAGTCCAAAAAACAAAACAAATGGCTCCTAAGTGCTTAATATATTATTTTTTGACTTCCCAAAACTTAAAATGTCAAAAAAAATGAAACTTTTCTGGGCACGAAAATCGAGCCCTGAAAAATGAAGTCTAAAAATCAGCAAAATCAAAGTCCGAAAAACAAAACAAATTGGTCCTAATTGCTTCATATATTATTTTTTGACTTCACAAAACTCGAAATTTAAAAAAAAATGAAACTTTCGGGGCACGAAAATCTAGCCCTGAAAAATGACGTCTTAAAATCAGCTAAGTTAGAGTCCGAAAAACAAAACAAATGGCTCCTATGTGCTTAATATATTATTTTTTGACTTCCCAAAACTTAAAATGTCAAAAAAATGAAACTTTTCGGGTCACGAAAATCGAGCCCTGAAAAATGACGTCTAAAAATCAGCAACATCAGAGTCCGAAAAACAATACAAATGTATCCTAAGTGCTTCATATATTATTTTTTGACATCCCAAAACTTAAAATGTAAAAAAATATGAACCTTTTCGGGGCACGAAAATCGAGCCCTGAAAAATGACGTCTTAAAATCAGCAAAATCAGAGTCCGAAAAACAAAAAAAATGGCTCCTAAGTGCTTAATATATTTTTTTTTTGACTTCCCAAAACTTGAAATTTCAAAAAAAATGAAACTTTTCGTGGCACGAAAATCGAGCCCTTAAAAATGAAGTCTAAAAATCAGCAAAATCAGAGTCCGAAAAACAAAACAAATGGCTCCTAAGTGCTTAATATATTATTTTTTGACTTCCCAAAAGTTAAAATGTCAAAAAAAATGAAACTTTTCTAGGCACGAAAGTCGAGCCCTGAAAAATGACGTCTAAAAATCAGCAAAATCAGAGTCTGAAAAACAATACAAATGTCTCATAAGGGCTTAATATATTATTTTTTGAATTCCAAAAACTTAAAATTTCAAAAAAAATGAAACTTTTCGGGGAACGAAAATCGAGCCCTGAAAAATGAAGTCTAAAACTCAGCAAAATCAGAGTCCGAAAAACAAAACAAATGGCACCTATGTGCTTAATATATTATTTTTTGACTTCCCAAAACTTAAAATGTAAAAAAAAATGAAACTTTTCGGGGCACGAAAGTCGAGCCCTGAAAAATGACGTCTCTAAGTCAGCAAAATAAGAGTCCGAAAATCAATACAAATGTCTCCTATGTGCTTAATATATTATTTTTTGAATTCCAAAAACTTAAAATTTCAAAAAAAATGAAACTTTTCGGGGCACGAAAATCGAGCCCTGAAAAATGACGTCAAAAAATCGACAAAATCAGAGTCCGAAAAACAATACAAATGTATCCTAAGTGCTGCAAATATTATTTTTTGACATCCAAAACTTAAAATGTAAAAAAAAATGAAACTTTTCGGGGCACGAAAATCGAGCCCTGTAAAATGACGTCTTAAAATCAGCAAAATCAGAGTCCGAAAAACAAAACAAATGGCTCCTAAGTGCTTAATATATTATTTTTTGACTTCCCAAAACTTAAAATGTCAAAAAAAATGAAACTTTTCTGGGCACGAAAGTCAAGCCCTGAAAAATGACGTCTAATAATCAGCAAAATCAGAATCCGAAAAACAATACAAATGTATCCTAAGTGCTGCATATATTATTTTTTGACATGCCAAAACTTAAAATGTAAAAAAAAATGAAACTTTTCGGGGAACCAAAATCGAGCCCTGTAAATGACGTCTGAAAATCAGCAAAATCAGAGTCCGAAAAACAAAACAAATAGCTCCTAAGTGCTTAATATATTATTTTTTGACTTTCCGAAATTTAAAATGTTAAAAAAAATGAAACTTTTCTAGGCACGAAAGTCGAGCCATGAAAAATGACGTCTAAAAATCAGCAAAATCATAGTCCGAAAAACAATACAAATGTCTCATAAGGGCTTAATATATTATTTTTTGAATTCCAAAAACTTAAAATTTCAAAAAAAATGAAACTTTTCGGGGAACGAAAATCGAGCCCTGAAAAATGAAGTCTAAAACTCAGCAAAATCAAAGTCCGAAAAACAAAACAAATTGGTCCTAAGTGCTTCATATATTATTTTTTGACATCCCAAAACTTGCAATTTAAAAAAAAATAAAACTTTTCGGGGCACGAAAATCGAGCCCTGAAAAATGAGGTCTAATAATCAGCAAAATCAGAATCCGAAAAACAATACAAATGTATCCTAAGTGCTGCATATATTATTTTTTGACATGCCAAAACTTAAAATGTAAAAAAAAATGAAACTTTTCGGGGAACTAAAATCGAGCCCTGAAAAATGACGTCTTAAAATCAGCAAAATCAGAGTCCGAAAAACAAAACAAATAGCTCCTAAGTGCTTAATATATTATTTTTTGACTTCCCAAAACTTAAAATGTCAAAAAAAAATGAAACTTTTCGGGGCACGAAAGTCGAGCCCTGAAAAATGACGTCTAAAAATCAGCAAAATCAGAGTCCGAAAAACAATACAAATGTCTCATAAGGGCTTAATATATTATTTTTTGAATTCCAAAAACTTAAAATTTCAAAAAAAATGAAACTTTTCGGGGCACGAAAATCGAGCCCTGAAAAATGAAGTTTAAAAATCAGCAAAATCAAAGTCCGAAAAACAAAACAAAGTGGTCCTAATTGCTTCATATATTATTTTTTGACTTCCCAAAACTCGAAATTTAAAAAAAAATGAAACTTTCGGGGCACGAAAATCTAGCCCTGAAAAATGACGTCTTAAAATCAGCTAAGTTAGAGTCCGAAAAACAAAACAAATGGCTCCTATGTGCTTAATATATTATTTTTTGACTTCCCAAAACTTAAAATGTCAAAAAAATGAAACTTTTTGTGGCACGAAAATCGAGCCCTGAAAAATGACGTCTAAAAATCAGCAACATCAGAGTCCGAAAAACAATACAAATGTATCCTAAGTGCTTCATATATTATTTTTTGACATCCCAAAACTTAAAATGTAAAAAAAAATGAACCTTTTCGGGGCACGAAAATCGAGCCCTGAAAAATGACGCTTAAAATCAGCAAAATCAGAGTCCGAAAAACAAAACAAATAGCTCCTAAGTGCTTAATATATTATTTTTTGACTTCCCAAAACTTAAAATGTCAAAAAAAATGAAACTTTTCTGGGCACGAAAGTCGAGCCCTGAAAAATGACGTCTAAAAATCAGCAAAATCAGAGTCCGAAAAACAATACAAATGTCTCATAAGGGCTTAATATATTATTTTTTGAATTCCAAAAACTTAAAATTTCAAACAAAATGAAACTTTTCGGGGCACGAAAATCGAGCCCTGAAAAATGAAGTCTAAAAATCAGCAAAATCAAAGTCCGAAAAACAAAACAAATTGGTCCTAATTGCTTCATATATTATTTTTTGACTTCACAAAACTCGAAATTTAAAAAAAAATGAAACTTTCGGGGCACGAAAATCTAGCCCTGAAAAATGACGTCTTAAAATCAGCAAAATCAGAGTCCGAAAAACAAAAAAAATGGCTCCTAAGTGCTTAATATATTTTTTTTTTGACTTCCCAAAACTTGAAATTTCAAAAAAAATGAAACTTTTCGTGGCACGAAAATCGAGCCCTTAAAAATGAAGTCTAAAAATCAGCAAAATCAGCAAAATCAGAGTCCGAAAAACAAAACAAATGGCTCATAAGTGCTTAATATATTATTTTTTGAATTCCCAAAAGTTAAAATGTCAAAAAAAATGAAACTTTTCTAGGCACGAAAGTCTGGCCCTGAAAAATGACGTCTAAAAATCAGCAAAATCAGAGTCCGAAAAACAATACAAATGTCTCATAAGGGCTTAATATATTATTTTTTGAATTCCAAAAACTTAAAATTTCAAAAAAAATGAAACTTTTCGGGGAACGAAAATCGAGCCCTGAAAAATGAAGTCTAAAACTCAGCAAAATCAGAGTCCGAAAAACAAAACAAATGGCTCCTATGTGCTTAATATATTATTTTTTGACTTCCCAAAACTTAAAATGTAAAAAAAAATGAAACTTTTCGGGGCACGAAAGTCGAGCCCTGAAAAATGACGTCTCTAAGTCAGCAAAATAAGAGTCCGAAAATCAATACAAATGTCTCCTATGTGCTTAATATATTATTTTTTGAATTCCAAAAACTTAAAATTTCAAAAAAAATGAAACTTTTCGGAGCACGAAAGTCGAGCCCTGAAAAATGACGTCAAAAAATCGACAAAATCAGAGTCTGAAAAACAATACAAATGTATCCTAAGTGCTGCAAATATTATTTTTTGACATCCCAAAACTTAAAATGTAAAAAAAATGAAACTTTTCGGGGCACGAAAATCGAGCCCTGTAAAATGACGTCTTAAAATCAGCAAAATCAGAGTCCAAAAAACAAAACAAATGGCTCCTAAGTGCTTAATATATTATTTTTTGACTTCCCAAAATTTAAAATGTCAAAAAAAATGAAACTTTTCTGGGCACGAAAGTCGAGCCCTGAAAAATGACGTCTAAAAATCAGCAAAATCAGAGTCCGAAAAACAATAAAAATGTATCCTAAGTGCTTCATATATTATTTTTTGACATCCCAAAACTTAAAATGTAAAAAAAAATGAACCTTTTCGGGGAACGAAAATCGAGCCCTGAAAAATGACGTCTTAAAATCAGCAAAATCAGAGTCCGAAAAACAAAACAAATGGCTCCTAAGTGCTTAATATATTATTTTTCGACTTCCCAAAACTTGAAATTTCAAAAAAAATGAAACTTTTCGGGGGCACGAAAATCGAGCCCTGAAAAATGAAGTCTAAAAACCCGCAAAATCAGAGTCCGAAAAACAAAACAAATGGCTCCTATGTGCTTAATATATTATTTTTTGACTTCCCAAAACTTAAAATGTAAAAAAAAATGAAACTTTTCGGGGCACGAAAGTCGAGCCCTGAAAAATGACGTCTCTAAGTCAGCAAAATAAGAGTCCGAAAATCAATACAAATGTCTCCTATGTGCTTAATATATTATTTTTTGAATTCCAAAAACTTAAAATTTCAAAAAAAATGAAACTTTTCGGAGCACGAAAGTCGAGCCCTGAAAAATGACGTCAAAAAATCGACAAAATCAGAGTCCGAAAAACAATACAAATGTATCCTAAGTGCTGCAAATATTATTTTTTGACATCCCAAAACTTAAAATGTAAAAAAAAATGAAACTTTTCGGGGCACGAAAATCGAGCCCTGTAAAATGACGTCTTAAAATCAGCAAAATCAGAGTCCAAAAAACAAAACAAATGGCTCCTAAGTGCTTAATATATTATTTTTTGACTTCCCAAAACTTAAAATGTCAAAAAAAATGAAACTTTTCTGGGCACGAAAATCGAGCCCTGAAAAATGAAGTCTAAAAATCAGCAAAATCAAAGTCCGAAAAACAAAACAAATTGGTCCTAATTGCTTCATATATTATTTTTTGACTTCACAAACCTCGAAATTTAAAAAAAAAATGAAACTTTCGGGGCACGAAAATCTAGCCCTGAAAAATGACGTCTTAAAATCAGCTAAGTTAGAGTCCGAAAAACAAAACAAATGGCTCCTATGTGCTTAAAATATTTTTTTTGGACTCCCAAAAACTAAAAATGAAAAAAAAATGAAACTTTTCGGGGCACGAAAATCGAGCCCTGAAAAATGACGTCTAAAAATCAGCAACATCAGAGTCCGAAAAACAATACAAATGTATCCTAAGTTCTTCATATATTATTTTTTGACATCCCAAAACTTAAAATGTAAAAAAATATGAACCTTTTCGGGGCACGAAAATCGAGCCCTGAAAAATGACGTCTTAAAATCAGCAAAATCAGAGTCCGAAAAACAAAAAAAATGGCTCCTAAGTGCTTAATATATTTTTTTTTTTGACTTCCCAAAACTTGAAAATTCAAAAAAAATGAAACTTTTCGTGGCACGAAAATCGAGCCCTTAAAAATGAAGTCTAAAAATCAGCAAAATCAGAGTCCGAAAAACAAAACAAATGGCTCCTAAGTGCTTAATATATTATTTTTTGACTTCCCAAAAGTTAAAATGTCAAAAAAAATGAAACTTTTCTAGGCACGAAAGTCGAGCCCTGAAAAATGACGTCTAAAAATCAGCAAAATCAGAGTCTGAAAAACAATAAAAAATTCTCATAAGGGCTTAATATATTATTTTTTGAATTCCAAAAACTTAAAATTTCAAAAAAAATGAAACTTTTCGGGGAACGAAAATCGAGCCCTGAAAAATGAAGTCTAAAACTCAGCAAAATCAGAGTCCGAAAAACAAAACAAATGGCACCTATGTGCTTAATATATTATTTTTTGACTTCCCAAAACTTAAAATGTAAAAAAAAATGAAACTTTTCGGGGCACGAAAGTCGAGCCCTGAAAAATGACGTCTCTAAGTCAGCAAAATAAGAGTCCGAAAATCAATACAAATGTCTCCTATGTGCTTAATATATTATTTTTTGAATTCCAAAAACTTAAAATTTCAAAAAAAATGAAACTTTTCGGGGCACGAAAATCGAGCCCTGAAAAATGACGTCAAAAAATCGACAAAATCAGAGTCCGAAAAACAATACAAATGTATCCTAAGTGCTGCAAATATTATTTTTTGACATCCCAAAACTTAAAATGTAAAACAAAACGAAACTTTTCGGGGCACGAAAATCGAGACCTGTAAAATGACGTCTTAAAATCAGCAAAATCAGAGTCCAAAAACCAAAACAAATGGCTACTAAGTGCTTAATATATTATTTTTTGACTTCCCAAAACTTAAAATGTCAAAAAAAATGAAACTTTTCTGGGCACGAAAGTCAAGCCCTGAAAAATGACGTCTAATAATCAGCAAAATCAGAATCCGAAAAACAATACAAATGTATCCTAAGTGCTGCATATATTATTTTTTGACATGCCAAAACTTAAAATGTAAAAAAAAATGAAACTTTTCGGGGAACTAAAATCGAGCCCTGTAAATGACGTCTGAAAATCAGCAAAATCAGAGTCCGAAAAACAAAACAAATAGCTCCTAAGTGCTTAATATATTATTTTTTGACTTTCCGAAATTTAAAATGTTAAAAAAAATGAAACTTTTCTAGGCACGAAAGTCGAGCCCTGAAAAATGACGTCTAAAAATCAGCAAAATCATAGTCCGAAAAACAATACAAATGTCTCATAAGGGCTTAATATATTATTTTTTGAATTCCAAAAACTTAAAATTTCAAAAAAAATGAAACTTTTCGGGGAACGAAAATCGAGCCCTGAAAAATGAAGTCTAAAACTCAGCAAAATCAAAGTCCGAAAAACAAAACAAATTGGTCCTAAGTGCTTCATATATTATTTTTTGACATCCCAAAACTTGCAATTTAAAAAAAAATAAAACTTTTCGGGGCACGAAAATCGAGCCCTGAAAAATGAGGTCTAATAATCAGCAAAATCAGAATCCGAAAAACAATACAAATGTATCCTAAGTGCTGCAAATATTATTTTTTGACATCCCAAAACTTAAAATGTAAAAAAAAATGAAACTTTTCGGGGCACGAAAATCGAGCCCTGTAAAATGACGTCTTAAAATCAGCAAAATCAGAGTCCAAAAAACAAAACAAATGGCTCCTAAGTGCTTAATATATTATTTTTTGACTTCCCAAAACTTAAAATGTCAAAAAAAATGAAACTTTTCTGGGCACGAAAGTCAAGCCCTGAAAAATGACGTCTAATAATCAGCAAAATCAGAATCCGAAAAACAATACAAATGTATCCTAAGTGCTGCATATATTATTTTTTGACATGCCAAAACTTAAAATGTAAAAAAAAATGAAACTTTTCGGGGAACTAAAATCGAGCCCTGAAATATGACGTCTTAAAATCAGCTAAATCAGAGTCCGAAAAACAAAACAAATTGCACCTAAGTGCTTAATATATTAGTTTTTGACTTCCCAAAACTTAAAATGTCAAAAAAAAATGAAACTTTTCTAGGCACGAAAATCGAGCCCTGAAAAATGACGTCTTAAATTCAGCAAAATCAGAGTCCGAAAAACAATACAAATGTCTCATAAGGGCTTAATATATTATTTTTTGAATTCCAAAAACTTAAAATTTCAAAAAAAATGAAACTTTTCGGGGCACGAAAATCGAGCCCTGAAAAATGAAGTTTAAAAATCAGCAAAATCAAAGTCCGAAAAACAAAACAAATTGGTCCTAATTGCTTCATATATTATTTTTTGACTTCCCAAAACTCGAAATTTAAAAAAAAATGAAACTTTCGGGGCACGAAAATCTAGCCCTGAAAAATGACGTCTTAAAATCAGCTAAGTTAGAGTCCGAAAAACAAAACAAATGGCTCCTATGTGCTTAATATATTATTTTTTGACTTCCCAAAACTTAAAATGTCAAAAAAATGAAACTTTTCGGGTCACGAAAATCGAGCCCTGAAAAATGACGTCTAAAAATCAGCAACATCAGAGTCCGAAAAACAATACAAATGTATCCTAAGTGCTTCATATATTATTTTTTGAAATCCCAAAACTTAAAATGTAAAAAAAAATGAACCTTTTCGGGGCACGAAAATCTAGCCCTGAAAAATGACGTCTTAGAATCAGCAAAATCAGAGTCCGAAAAACAAAACAAATAGCTCCTAAGTGCTTAATATATTATTTTTTGACTTCCCAAAACTTAAAATGTCAAAAAAAATGAAACTTTTCTGGGCACGAAAGTCGAGCCCTGAAAAATGACGTCTAAAAATCAGCAAAATCAGAGTCCGAAAAACAATACAAATGTCTCATAAGGGCTTAATATATTATTTTTTGAATTCCAAAAACTTAAAATTTCAAACAAAATGAAACTTTTCGGGGCACGAAAATCGAGCCCTGAAAAATGAAGTCTAAAAATCAGCAAAATCAAAGTCCGAAAAACAAAACAAATTGGTCCTAATTGCTTCATATATTATTTTTTGACTTCACAAAACTCGAAATTTAAAAAAAAATGAAACTTTCGGGGCACGAAAATCTAGCCCTGAAAAATGACGTCTTAAAATCAGCAAAATCAGAGTCCGAAAAACAAAAAAAATGGCTCCTAAGTGCTTAATATATTTTTTTTTTGACTTCCCAAAACTTGAAATTTCAAAAAAAATGAAACTTTTCGTGGCACGAAAATCGAGCCCTTAAAAATGAAGTCTAAAAAGCAGCAAAATCAGGGTCCAAAAAACAAAACAAATGGCTCCTAAGTGCTTAATATGTGATTTTTTGACTTTCCAAAAGTTAAAATGTCAAAAAAAATGAAGCTTTTCTAGGCACGAAAGTCGAGCCCTGAAAAATGACGTCTAAAAATCAGCAAAATCAGAGTCCGAAAAACAATACAAATGTCTCATAAGGGCTTAATATATTATTTTTTGAATTCCAAAAACTTAAAATTTCAAAAAAAATGAAACTTTTCGGGGAACGAAAATTGAGCCCTGAAAAATGAAGTCTAAAACTCAGCAAAATCAGAGTCCGAAAAACAAAACAAATGGCTCCTATGTGCTTAATATATTATTTTTTGACTTCCCAAAACTTAAAATGTAAAAAAAAATGAAACTTTTCGGGGCACGAAAGTCGAGCCCTGAAAAATGACGTCTCTAAGTCAGCAAAATAAGAGTCCGAAAATCAATACAAATGTCTCCTATGTGCTTAATATATTATTTTTTGAATTCCAAAAACTTAAAATTTCAAAAAAAATGAAACTTTTCGGAGCACGACAGTCGAGCCCTGAAAAATGGCGTCAAAAAATCGACAAAATCAGAGTCCGAAAAACAATACAAATGTATCCTAAGTGCTGCAAATATTATTTTTTGACATCCCAAAACTTAAAATGTAAAAAAAAATGAAACTTTTCGGGGCACGAAAATCGAGCCCTGTAAAATGACGTCTTAAAATCAGCAAAATCAGAGTCCAAAAAACAAAACAAATGGCTCCTAAGTGCTTAATATATTATTTTTTGACTTCCCAAAACTTAAAATGTCAAAAAAAATGAAACTTTTCTGGGCACGAAAGTCGAGCCCTGAAAAATGACGTCTACAAGTCAGCAAAATCAGAGTCCGAAAAACAATACAAATGTATCCTAAGTGCTGCATATATTATTTTTTGACATCCCAAAACTTAAAATGTAAAAAAAAAGGAACCGTGTCGGGGAACGAAAATCGAGCCCTGAAAAATGACGTCTTAAAATCAGCAAAAGCAGAGGCCGAAAAACAAAACAAATGGCTCCTAAGTGCTTAATATATTATTTTTCGACTTCCCAAAACTTGAAATTTCAAAAAAAATGAAACTTTTCGGGGGCACGAAAATCGAGCCCTGAAAAATGAAGTCTAAAAATCCGCAAAATCAGAGTCCGAAAAACAAAACAAATGGCTCCTATGTGCTTAATATATTATTTTTTGACTTCCCAAAACTTAAAATGTAAAAAAAAATGAAACTTTTCGGGGCACGAAAGTCGAGCCCTGAAAAATGACGTCTCTAAGTCAGCAAAATAAGAGTCCGAAAATCAATACAAATGTCTCCTATGTGCTTAATATATTATTTTTTGAATTCCAAAAACTTAAAATGTCAAAAAAAATGAAACTTTTAGGGGCACGAAAGTCGAGCCCTGAAAAATGACGTCAAAAAATCGACAAAATCAGAGTCCGAAAAACAATACAAATGTATCCTAAGTGCTGCAAATATTATTTTTTGACATCCCAAAACTTAAAATGTAAAAAAAAATGAAACTTTTCGGGGCACGAAAATCGAGCCCTGTAAAATGACGTCTTAAAATCAGCAAAATCAGAGTCCAAAAAACAAAACAAATGGCTCCTAAGTGCTTAATATATTATTTTTTGACTTCCCGAAACTTAAAATGTAAAAAAAAATGAAACTTTTCTGGGCACGAAAGTCGAGCCCTGAAAAATGACGTCTAAAAATCAGCAAAATCAGAGTCCGAAAAACAATACAAATGTCTCATAAGGGCTTAATATATTATTTTTTGAATTCCAAAAACTTAAAATTTCAAAAAAAATGAAACTTTTCGGGGCACGAATGTCTAGCCCTGAAAAATGACGTCTAAAAATCAGCAAAATCAAAGTTCGAAAAACAAAACAAATTGGTGCTAATTGCTTCATATATTATTTTTTGACTTCCCAAAACTTGAAATTTAAAAAAAAATGAAACTTTCGGGGCACGAAAATCGAGCCCTGAAAAATGACGTCTTAAAATCAGCTAAATTAGAGTCCGAAAAACAAAACAAATGGCTCATATTTGCTTAATATATTATTTTTTGACTTCCCAAAACTTAAAATGTCAAAAAAAATGAAACTTTTCGTGGCACGAAAGTCGAGCCCTGAAAAATGACGTCTAAAAATCAGCAACATCAGAGTCCGAAAAACAATACAAATGTATCCTAAGTGCTTCATATATTATTTTTTGACATCCCAAAACTTAAAATGTAAAAAAAAATGAACCTTTTCGGGGCACGAAAATCGAGCCCTAAAAATGACGTCTTAAAATCAGCAAAATTAGAGTCCGAAAAACAAAACAAATGGATCATAAGTGCTTAATATATTTTTTTTTGACTTCCCAAAACTTGAAATTTCAAAAAAAATGAAACTTTTCGGGGCACGAAAATCGAGCCCATAAAAAAGAAGTCTAAAAATCAGCAAAATCAAAGTCCGAAAAACAAAACAAATGGCTGCTATGTGCTTAATATATTATTTTTTGACTTCCCAAAACTTAAAATGTCAAAAAAAATGAAACTTTTCGGGGCACGAAAGTCTAGCCCTGAAAAATGACGTCTAAAAATCAGCAAAATCAGAGTCCGAAAAACAATACAAATGTCTCATAAGTGCTTAATATATTATATTTTGACTTCCCAAAACTTGAAATTTCAAATAAATGAAACTTTTCGGGGCACGAAAATCGAGCCCTGAAAAATGAAGTCTAAAAATCAACAAAATCAAAGTCCGAAATACAAAACAAATTGGTCCTAAGTGCTTCATATATTATTTTTTGACTTCCCAAAACTTGCAATTTAAAAAAAAAATAAAACTTTTCGGGGCACGAAAATCGAGCCCTGAAAAATGACGTCTTAAAATCAGCTAAATCAGAGTCCGAAAAACAAAACAAATGGCTCATATGTGCTTAATATATTATTTTTTGACTTCCCAAAACTTAAAATATCAAAAAAAATGAAACTTTTCGGGGAACGAAATTCGAGCCCTGAAAAATGACGTCTAAAAATCAGCAACATCAGAGTCCGAAAAACAATACAAATGTATCCTAAGTGCGTCATATATTATTTTTTGACATCCCAAAACTTAAAATGTAAAGAAAAAAAGAACCTTTTCGGGGCACGAAAATCGAGCCCTGAAAAATGACGTCTTAAAATCAGCAAAATCAGAGTCCGAAAAACAAAACAAATGGCTCCTAAGTTCTTAATTTATTATATTTTGACTTCCCAAAACTTAAAATGTCAAAAAAAATGAAACTTTTCTGGGCACGAAAGCCAAGCCCTGAAAAATGACGTCTAATAATCAGCAAAATCAGAATCCGAAAAACAATACAAATGTATCCTAAGTGCTGCATATATTATTTTTTGACATGCCAAAACTTAAAATGTAAAAAAAAATGAAACTTTTCGGGGAACTAAAATCGAGCCCTGTAAATGACGTCTTAAAATCAGCAAAATCAGAGTCCGAAAAACAAAACAAATAGCTCCTAAGTGCTTAATATATTATTTTTTGACTTTCCAAAATTCAAAATGTCAAAAAAAATGAAACTTTTCTAGGCACGAAAGTCGAGCCCTGAAAAATGACGTCTAAAAATCAGCAAAATCAGAGTCCGAAAAACAATACAAATGTCTCATAAGGGCTTAATATATTATTTTTTGAATTCCAAAAACTTAAAATTTCAAAAAAAAATGAAACTTTTCGGGGAACGAAAATCGAGCCCTGAAAAATGAAGTCTAAAACTCAGCAAAATCAAAGTCCGAAAAACAAAACAAATTGGTCCTAAGTGCTTCATATATTATTTTTTGACTTCCCAAAACTTGCAATTTAAAAAAAAAATAAAACTTTTCGGGGCACGAAAATCGAGCCCTGAAAAATGACGTCTTAAAATCAGCTAAATCAGAGTCTGAAAAACAAAAACAAATGGCTCATATGTGCTTAATATATTATTTTTTGAATTCCCAAAACTTAAAATATCAAAAAAAATGAAACTTTTCGGGGAACGAAAATCGAGCCTTGAAAAATGACGTCTAAAAATCAGCAAAATCAGAGTCCGAAAAACAATACAAATGTATCCTAAGTGCTTCATATATTATTTTTTGACATCCCAAAACTTAAAATGTAAAAAAAAAAGAACCATTTCGGGGCACGAAAATCGAGCCCTGAAAAATGACGTCTTAAAATCAGCAAAATCAGAGTCCGAAAAACAAAACAAATAGCTCCTAAGTTCTTAATTTATTATATTTTGACTTCCCAAAACTTAAAATGTCAAAAAAAATGAAACTTTTCTGGGCACGAAAGTCAAGCCCTGAAAAATGACGTCTAATAATCAGCAAAATCAGAATCCGAAAAACAATACAAATGTATCCTAAGTGCTGCATATATTATTTTTTTACATCCCAAAACTTAAAATGTAAAAAAAAATGAAACTTTTCGGGGAACGAAAATCGAGCCCTGTAAATGACGTCTTAAAATCAGCAAAATCAGAGTCCGAAAAACAAAACAAATAGCTCCTAAGTGCTTAATATATTATTTTTTGACTTTCCAAAATTTAAAATGTCAAAAAAAATGAAACTTTTCTAGGCACGAAAGTCGAGCCCTGAAAAATGACGTCTAAAAATCAGCAAAATCAGAGTCCGAAAAACAATACAAATGTCTCATAAGGGCTTAATATATTATTTTTTGAATTCCAAAAACTTAAAATTTCAAAAAAAATGAAACTTTTCGGGGCACGAAAATTGAGCCCTGAAAAATGAAGTCTAAAACTCAGCAAAATCAAAGTCCGAAAAACAAAACAAATGGCTGCTATGTGCTTAATATATTATTTTTTGACTTCCCAAAACTTAAAATGTCAAAAAAAAATGAAACTTTCCGGGGCACGAAAGTCGAGCCCTGAAAAATGACGTCTAAAAATCAGCAAAATCAGAGTCCGAAAAACAATACAAATGTCTCCTAAGTGCTTAATATATTATTTTTTGACTTCCCAAAACTTGAAATTTCAAAAAAAATGAAACTTTTCGCGGCACGAAAATCGAGCCCTGAAACATGAAGTCTAAAAATCAGCAAAATCAGAGTCCGAAAAACAAAACAAATGGCTCCTAAGTGCTTAATATATTATTTTTTGACTTCCCAAAACTTAAAATGTAAAAAAAAATGAAACTTTTCTAGGCACGAAAGTCGAGCCCTGAAAAATGACGTCTAAAAATCAGCAAAATCAGAGTCCGAAAAACAATACAAATGTCTCCTAAGTGCTTAATATATTATTTTTTGACTTCCCAAAACTTGAAATTTCAAAAAAAATGAAACTTTTCTGGGCACGAAAATCGAGTCCTGAAAAATGAAGTCTAAAAATCAGCAAAATCAAAATCCGAAATACAAAACAAATTGGTCCTAAGTGCTTCATATATTATTTTTTGACTTCCCAAAACTTGCAATTTAAAAAAAAAATGAAACTTTTCGGGGCACGGAAATTGAGCCCTGAAAAATGACGTCAAAAAATCGACAAAATCAGAGTCCTAAAAACAATACAAATGTATCCTAAGTGCTGCATATATTATTTTTTGACATCCCAAAACTTAAAATGTAAAAAAAAATGAAACTTTTCGGGGCACGAAAATCGAGCCCTGTAAAATGACGTCTTAAAATCAGCAAAATCAGAGTCCGAAAAACAAAACAAATGGCTACTAAGTGCTTAATATATTATTTTTTGACTTCCCAAAACTTAAAATGTCAAAAAAAATGAAACTTTTCTAGGCACGAAAGTCGAGCCCTGAAAAATGACGTCTAAAAATCAGCAAAATCAGAGTTCGAAAAACAAAACAAATGTCTCATAAGGGCTTAATATATTATTTTTTGAATTCCAAAAACTTAAAATTTCAAAAAAAATGAAACTTTTCGGGGCACGAAAATCGAGCCCTGAAAAATGAAGTCTAAAAATCAGCAAAATCAAAGTCCGAAAAACAAAACAAATTGGTCCTAAGTGCTTCATATATTATTTTTTGACTTCAAAAAACTAAAAATTAAAAAAAAAATGAAACTTTCGGGGCACGAAATCGAGCCCTGAAAAATGACGTCTTAAAATCAGCTAAGTTAGAGTCCGAAAAACAAAACAAATGGCTCCTATGTGCTTAATATATTATTTTTTGACTTCCCAAAACTTAAAATGTCAAAAAAATGAAACTTTTCGGGTCACGAAAATCGAGCCCTGAAAAATGACGTCTAAAAATCAGCAACATCAGAGTCCGAAAAACAATACAAATGTATCCTAAGTGCTTCATATATTATTTTTTGACATCCCAAAACTTAAAATGTAAAAAAAAATGAACCTTTTCGGGGCACGAAAATCGAGCCCTGAAAAATGACGTCTTAAAATCAGCAAAATCAGAGTCCGAAAAACAAAACAAATGGCTCCTAAGTGCTTAATATATTATTTTTTTGACTTCCCAAAACTTGAAATTTCAAAAAAAATGAAACTTTTCGTGGCACGAAAATCGAGCCCTTAAAAATGAAGTCTAAAAATCAGCAAAATCAGAGTCCGAAAAACAAAACAAATGGCTCCTATGTGCTTAATATATTATTTTTTGACTTCCCAAAACTTAAAATGTCAAAAAAAATGAAACTTTTCGGGGCACGAAAGTCGAGCCCTGAAAAATGACGTCTAAAAATCAGCAACATCAGAGTCCGAAAAACAATACAAATGTATCCTAAGTGCTTCATATATTATTTTTTGACATCCCAAAACTTAAAATGTAAAAAAAATGAAACTTTTCGGGGAACGAAAATCGAGCCCTGAAAAATGACGTCTTAAAATCAGCAAAATCAGAGTCCGAAAAACAAAACAAATGGCTCCTAAGTGCTTAATATATTATTTTTTGACTTCCCAAAACTTGAAATTTCAAAAAAAATGAAACTTTTCGGGGGCACGAAAATCGAGCCCTGAAAAATGACGCCTTAAACTCAGCAAAATCAGACTCCGAAAAACAAAACAAATGGCCCCTAAGTGCTTAATATATTATTTTTTGACATCCCAACGCTTAAAATGTAAAAAAAATGAACCTTTTCGGGGCACGAAAATCGAGCCCTGTAAAATGACGTCTTAAAATCAGCAAAATCAGAGTCCGAAAAACAAAACAAATGGCTCCTAAGTGCTTAATATATTATTTTTTGACTTCCCAAAACTTAAAATGTCAAAAAAAATGAAACTTTTCTGGGCACGAAAGTCGAGCCCTGAAAAATGACGTCTAAAAATCAGCAAAATCAGAGTCCGAAAAACAATACAAATGTCTCATAAGGGCTTAATATATTATTTTTTGAATTCCAAAAACTTAAAATTTCAAAAAAAATGAAACTTTTCGGGGCACGAAAATCGAGCCCTGAAAAATGAAGTCTAAAAATCAGCAAAATCAAAGTCCGAAAAACAAAACAAATTGGTCCTAATTGCTTCATATATTATTTTTTGACTTCCCAAAACTTGAAATGCCAAAAAAAATGTAACTTTTCGGGGCACGAAAATCGAGCCCTGAAAAATGACGTCTTAAAATCAGCTAAATTAGAGTCCGAAAAATAAAACAAATGGCTCATATTTGCATAATATATTATTTTTTGACTTCCCAAAACTTAAAATGTCAAAAAAAATGAAACTTTTCGTGGCACGAAAGTCGAGCCCTGAAAAATGACGTCTAAAAATCAGCAACATCAGAGTCCGAAAAACAATACAAATGTATCCTAAGTGCTTCATATATTATTTTTTGACATCCCAAAACTTAAAATGTAAAAAAAAATGAACCTTTTCGGGGCACGAAAATCGAGCCCTAAAAATGACGTCTTAAAATCAGCAAAATTAGAGTCCGAAAAACAAAACAAATGGATCATAAGTGCTTAATATATTTTTTTTTGACTTCCCAAAACTTGAAATTTCAAAAAAAATGAAACTTTTCGGGGCACGAAAATCGAGCCCATAAAAAAGAAGTCTAAAAATCAGCAAAATCAAAGTCCGAAAAACAAAACAAATGGCTGCTATGTGCTTAATATATTATTTTTTGACTTCCCAAAACTTAAAATGTCAAAAAAAATGAAACTTTTCGGGGCACGAAAGTCTAGCCCTGAAAAATGACGTCTAAAAATCAGCAAAATCAGAGTCCGAAAAACAATACAAATGTCTCATAAGTGCTTAATATATTATATTTTGACTTCCCAAAACTTGAAATTTCAAATAAATGAAACTTTTCGGGGCACGAAAATCGAGCCCTGAAAAATTAAGTCTAAAAATCAACAAAATCAAAGTCCGAAATAAAAAACAAATGGGTCCTAAGTGCTTAATATATTATTTTTTGACTTCCCAAAACTTGCAATTTAAAAAAAAAATAAAACTTTTCGGGGCACGAAAATCGAGCCCTGAAAAATGACGTCTTAAAATCAGCTAAATCAGAGCCCGAAAAACAAAACAAATGGCTCATATGTGCTTAATATATTATTTTTTGACTTCCCAAAACTTAAAATATCAAAAAAAATGAAACTTTTCGGGGAACGAAATTCGAGCCCTGAAAAATGACGTCTAAAAATCAGCAACATCAGAGTCCGAAAACAATACAAATGTATCCTAAGTGCTTCATATATTATTTTTTGACATCCCAAAACTTAAAATGTAAAGAAAAAAAGAACCTTTTCGGGGCACGAAAATCGAGCCCTGAAAAATGACGTCTTAAAATCAGCAAAATCAGAGTCCGAAAAACAAAACAAAAGGCTCCTAAGTTCTTAATTTATTATATTTTGACTTCCCAAAACTTAAAATGTCAAAAAAAATGAAACTTTTCTGGGCACGAAAGTCAAGCCCTGAAAAATGACGTCTAATAATCAGCAAATTTAGAATCCAAGAAACAATACAAATTCAACCTAAGTGCTGCATTTATCATCTTTTGACATGCAAAAGCTTAAATTGTAAAAAAAAATGAAACTTTTCGGGGAACTAAAATCGAGCCCTGTAAATGACGTCTTAAAATCAGCAAAATCAGAGTCCGAAAAACAAAACAAATAGCTCCTAAGTGCTTAATATATTATTTTTTGACTTTCCAAAATTCAAAATGTCAAAAAAAATGAAACTTTTCTAGGCACGAAAGTCGAGCCCTGAAAAATGACGTCTAAAAATCAGCAAAATCAGAGTCCGAAAAACAATACAAATGTCTCATAAGGGCTTAATATATTATTTTTTGAATTCCAAAAACTTAAAATTTCAAAAAAAATGAAACTTTTCGGGGAACGAAAATCGAGCCCTGAAAAATGAAGTCTAAAACTCAGCAAAATCAAAGTCCGAAAAACAAAACAAATTGGTCCTAAGTGCTTCATATATTATTTTTTGACTTCCCAAAACTTGCAATTTAAAAAAAAAATAAAACTTTTCGGGGCACGAAAATCGAGCCCTGAAAAATGACGTCTTAAAATCAGCTAAATCAGAGTCTGAAAAACAAAAACAAATGGCTCATATGTGCTTAATATATTATTTTTTGAATTCCCAAAACTTAAAATATCAAAAAAAATGAAACTTTTCGGGGAACGAAAGTCGAGCCCTGAAAAATGACGTCTAAAAATCAGCAACATCAGAGTCCGAAAAACAATACAAATGTATCCTAAGTGCTTCATATATTATTTTTTGACATCCCAAAACTTAAAATGTAAAAAAAAAAGAACCATTTCGGGGCACGAAAATCGAGCCCTGAAAAATGACGTCTTAAAATCAGCAAAATCAGAGTCCGAAAAACAAAACAAATAGCTCCTAAGTGCTTAACTTATTATATTTTGACTTCCCAAAACTTAAAATGTCAAAAAAAATGAAACTTTTCTGGGCACGAAAGTCAAGCCCTGAAAAATGACGTCTAATAATCAGCAAAATCAGAATCCGAAAAACAATACAAATGTATCCTAAGTGCTGCATATATTATTTTTTTACATCCCAAAACTTAAAATGTAAAAAAAAATGAAACTTTTCGGGGAACGAAAATCGAGCCCTGTAAATGACGTCTTAAAATCAGCAAAATCAGAGTCCGAAAAACAAAACAAATAGCTCCTAAGTGCTTAATATATTATTTTTTGACTTTCCAAAATTTAAAATGTCAAAAAAAATGAAATTTTTCTAGGCACGAAAGTCGAGCCCTGAAAAATGACGTCTAAAAATCAGCAAAATCAGAGTCCGAAAAACAATACAAACGTCTCATAAGGGCTCCATATATTATCTTTTGAATCCCAAAAACTTAAAATGTCAAAAAAAATGAAACTTTTCGGGGCACGAAAATTGAGCCCTGAAAAATGAAGTCTAAAACTCAGCAAAATCAAAGTCCGAAAAACAAAACAAATGGCTGCTATGTGCTTAATATATTATTTTTTGACTTCCCAAAACTTAAAATGTCAAAAAAAAATGAAACTTTCCGGGGCACGAAAGTCGAGCCCTGAAAAATGACGTCTAAAAATCAGCAAAATCAGAGTCCGAAAAACAATACAAATGTCTCCTAAGTGCTTAATATATTATTTTTTGACTTCCCAAAACTTGAAATTTCAAAAAAAATGGAACTTTTCGCGGCACGAAAATCGAGCCCTGAAACATGAAGTCTAAAAATCAGCAAAATCAGAGTCCGAAAAACAAAACAAATGGCTCCTAAGTGCTTAATATATTATTTTTTGACTTCCCAAAACTTAAAATGTAAAAAAAAGAAACTTTTCTAGGCACGAAAATCGAGCCCTGAAAAATGACTTCTAAAAATTAGCAAAAACAGAATCCGAAAAACAATACAAATGTCTCCTAAGTGCTTAATATATTATTTTTTGACTCCCCAAACCTCGAAATTTCAAAAAAAATGAAACTTTTCTGGGCACGAAAATCGAGTCCTGAAAAATGAAGTCTAAAAATCAGCAAAATCAAAATCCGAAATACAAAACAAATTGGTCCTAAGTGCTTCATATATTATTTTTTGACTTCCCAAAACTTGCAATTTAAAAAAAAAATGAAACTTTTCGGGGCACGAAAGTCGAGCCCTGAAAAATGACGTCAAAAAATCGACAAAATCAGAGTCCTAAAAACAATACAAATGTATCCTAAGTGCTGCATATATTATTTCTTGACATCCCAAAACTTAAAATGTAAAAAAAAATGAAACTTTTCGGGGCACGAAAATCGAGCCCTGTAAAATGACGTCTTAAAATCAGCAAAATCAGAGTCCGAAAAACAAAACAAATGGCTACTAAGTGCTTAATATATTATTTTTTGACTTCCCAAAACTTAAAATGTCAAAAAAAATGAAACTTTTCTAGGCACGAAAGTCGAGCCCTGAAAAATGACGTCTAAAAATCAGCAAAATCAGAGTTCGAAAAACAATACAAATGTCTCATAAGGGGTTAATATATTATTTTTTGAATTCCAAAAACTTAAAATTTCAAAAAAAATGAAACTTTTCGGGGCACGAAAATCGAGCCCTGAAAAATGACGTCTAAAAATCAGCAAAATCAAAGTCCGAAAAACAAAACAAATTGGTCCTAATTGCTTCATATATTATTTTTTGACTTCCCAAAACTTGAAATTTAAAAAAAAATGAAACTTTCGGGGCACGAAATCGAGCCCTGAAAAATGACGTCTTAAAATCAGCTAAGTTAGAGTCCGAAAAACAAAACAAATGGCTCCTATGTGCTTAATATATTATTTTTTGACTTCCCAAAACTTAAAATGTCAAAAAAATGAAACTTTTCGGGTCACGAAAATCGAGCCCTGAAAAATGACGTCTAAAAATCAGCAACATCAGAGTCCGAAAAACAAAACAAATGTATCCTAAGTGCTTCATATATTATTTTTTGACATCCCAAAACTTAAAATGTAAAGAAAAAAAGAACCTTTTCGGGGCACGAAAATCGAGCCCTGAAAAATGACGTCTTAAAATCAGCAAAATCAGAGTCCGAAAAACAAAACAAATGGCTCCTAAGTTCTTAATTTATTATATTTTGACTTCCCAAAACTTAAAATGTCAAAAAAAATGAAACTTTTCTGGGCACGAAAGTCAAGCCCTGAAAAATGACGTCTAATAATCAGCAAAATCAGAATCCGAAAAACAATACAAATGTATCCTAAGTGCTGCATATATTATTTTTTGACATGCCAAAACTTAAAATGTAAAAAAAAATGAAACTTTTCGGGGAACTAAAATCGAGCCCTGTAAATGACGTCTTAAAATCAGCAAAATCAGAGTCCGAAAAACAAAACAAATAGCTCCTAAGTGCTTAATATATTATTTTTTGACTTTCCAAAATTCAAAATGTCAAAAAAAATGAAACTTTTCTAGGCACGAAAGTCGAGCCCTGAAAAATGACGTCTAAAAATCAGCAAAATCAGAGTCCGAAAAACAATACAAATGTCTCATAAGGGCTTAATATATTATTTTTTGAATTCCAAAAACTTAAAATTTCAAAAAAAATGAAACTTTTCGGGGAACGAAAATCGAGCCCTGAAAAATGAAGTCTAAAACTCAGCAAAATCAAAGTCCGAAAAACAAAACAAATTGGTCCTAAGTGCTTCATATATTATTTTTTGACTTCCCAAAACTTGCAATTTAAAAAAAAAATAAAACTTTTCGGGGCACGAAAATCGAGCCCTGAAAAATGACGTCTTAAAATCAGCTAAATCAGAGTCTGAAAAACAAAAACAAATGGCTCATATGTGCTTAATATATTATTTTTTGAATTCCCAAAACTTAAAATATCAAAAAAAATGAAACTTTTCGGGGAACGAAAGTCGAGCCCTGAAAAATGACGTCTAAAAATCAGCAACATCAGAGTCCGAAAAACAATACAAATGTATCCTAAGTGCTTCATATATTATTTTTTGACATCCCAAAACTTAAAATGTAAAAAAAAAAGAACCATTTCGGGGCACGAAAATCGAGCCCTGAAAAATGACGTCTTAAAATCAGCAAAATCAGAGTCCGAAAAACAAAACAAATAGCTCCTAATTTCTTAATTTATTATATTTTGACTTCCCAAAACTTAAAATGTCAAAAAAATGAAACTTTTCTGGGCACGAAAGTCAAGCCCTGAAAAATGACGTCTAATAATCAGCAAAATCAGAATCCGAAAAACAATACAAATGTATCCTAAGTGCTGCATATATTATTTTTTTACATCCCAAAACTTAAAATGTAAAAAAAAATGAAACTTTTCGGGGAACGAAAATCGAGCCCTGTAAATGACGTCTTAAAATCAGCAAAATCAGAGTCCGAAAAACAAAACAAATAGCTCCTAAGTGCTTAATATATTATTTTTTGACTTTCCAAAATTTAAAATTTCAAAAAAAATAAAACTTTTCTAGGCACGAAAGTCGAGGCCTGAAAAATAACGTCTAAAAATCAGCAAAATCAGAATCCAAAAAACAATACAAATGTCTCATAAGGGCTTAATATATTATTTTTTGAATTCAAAAAACTTAAAATTTCAAAAAAAATGAAACTTTTCGGGGCACGAAAATTGAGCCATGAAAAATGAAGTCTAAAACTCAGCAAAATCAAAGTCCGAAAAACAAAACAAATGGCTGCTATGTGCTTAATATATTATTTTTTGACTTCCCAAAACTTAAAATGTCAAAAAAAAATGAAACGTTTCGGGGGCACGAGAGGCGGGCCCTGAAAAATGACGTCTAAAAATCAGCAAAATCAGAGGCCGAAAAACAATACAAATGTCTCCTAAGTGCTTAATATATTATTTTTTGCCTTCCCAAAACTTGAAACTGCAAAAAAAATGGAACTCTTCGCGGCACTAAAATCGATCCCTGAAACATGAAGTCTAAAAATCAGCAAAATCAGAGTCCGAAAAACAAAACAAATGGCTCCTAAGTGCTTAATATATTATTTTTTGACTTCCCAAAACTTAAAATGTAAAAAAAAAGAAACTTTTCTAGGCACGAAAGTCGAGCCCTGAAAAATGACGTCTAAAAATCAGCAAAATCAGAGTCCGAAAAACAATACAAATGTCTCCTAAGTGCTTAATATATTATTTTTTGACTTCCCAAAACTTGAAATTTCAAAAAAAATGAAACTTTTCTGGGCACGAAAATCGAGTCCTGAAAAATGAAGTCTAAAAATCAGCAAAATCAAAATCCGAAATACAAAACAAATTGGTCCTAAGTGCTTCATATATTATTTTTTGACTTCCCAAAACTTGCAATTTAAAAAAAAAATGAAACTTTTCGGGGCACGAAAGTCGAGCCCTGAAAAATGACGTCAAAAAATCGACAAAATCAGAGTCCTAAAAACAATACAAATGTATCCTAAGTGCTGCATATATTATTTTTTGACATCCCAAAACTTAAAATGTAAAAAAAAATGAAACTTTTCGGGGCACGAAAATCGAGCCCTGTAAAATGACGTCTTAAAATCAGCAAAATCAGAGTCCGAAAAACAAAACAAATGGCTACTAAGTGCTTAATATATTATTTTTTGACTTCCCAAAACTTAAAATGTCAAAAAAAATGAAACTTTTCTAGGCACGAAAGTCGACCCCTGAAAAATGACGTCTAAAAGACAGTAAAATCAGAGTTCGAAAAACAATACAAATGTATCCTAAGGGCTTAATATATTATTTTTTGAAATCCAAAAACTTAAAATTTAAAAAAAAATGAAACTTTTCGGGGCACGAAAATCGAGCCCTGAAAAATGAAGTCTAAAAATCAGCAAAATCAAAGTCCGAAAAACAAAACAAATTGGTCCTAATTGCTTCATATATTATTTTTTGACTTCCCAAAACTTGAAATTTAAAAAAAATGAAACTTTCGGGGCACGAAATCGAGCCCTGAAAAATGACGTCTTAAAATCAGCTAAGTTAGAGTCCGAAAAACAAAACAAATGGCTCCTATGTGCTTAATATATTATTTTTTGACTTCCCAAAACTTAAAATGTCAAAAAAATGAAACTTTTCGGGTCACGAAAATCGAGCCCTGAAAAATGACGTCTAAAAATCAGCAACATCAGAGTCCGAAAAACAATACAAATGTATCCTAAGTGCTTCATATATTATTTTTTGACATCCCAAAACTTAAAATGTAAAAAAAAATGAACCTTTTCGGGGCACGAAAATCGAGCCCTGAAAAATGACGTCTTAAAATCAGCAAAATCAGAGTCCGAAAAACAAAACAAATGGCTCCTAAGTGCTTAATATATATTTTTTTTGGCCTCCCAAAACGTGAAATTGCAAAAAAAATGAAACTTTTCGGGGCACGAAAATCGAGCCCTTAAAAATGACGTCTAAAAATCAGCAAAATCAGAGTCCGAAAAACAAAACAAATGGCTCCTATGTGCTTAATATATTATTTTTTGACTTCCCAAAACTTAAAATGTCAAAAAAAATGAAACTTTTCGGGGCACGAAAGTCGAGCCCTGAAAAATGACGTCTAAAAATCAGCAACATCAGAGTCCGAAAAACAATACAAATGTATCCTAAGTGCTTCATATATTATTTTTTGACATCCCAAAACTTAAAATTTAAAAAAAATGAACCTTTTCGGGGAACGAAAATCGAGCCCTGAAAAATGACGTCTTAAAATCAGCAAAATCAGAGTCCGAAAAACAAAACAAATGGCTCCTAAGTGCTTAATATATTATTTTTTGACTTCCCAAAACTTGAAATTTCAAAAAAAATGAAACTTTTCGGGGGCACGAAAATCGAGCCCTGAAAAATGACGTCTTAAAATCAGCAAAATCAGAGTCCGAAAAACAAAACAAATGGCTCCTAAGTGCTTAATATATTATTTTTTGACATCCCAAAACTTAAAATGTAAAAAAAATGAAACTTTTCGGGGCACGAAAATCGAGCCCTGTAAAATGACGTCTTAAAATCAGCAAAATCAGAGTCCGAAAAACAAAACAAATGGCTCCTAAGTGCTTAATATATTATTTTTTGACTTCCCAAAACTTAAAATGTCAAAAAAAATGAAACTTTTCTGGGCACGAAAGTCGAGCCCTGAAAAATGACGTCTAAAAATCAGCAAAATCAGAGTCCGAAAAACAATACAAATGTCTCATAAGGGCTTAATATATTATTTTTTGAATTCCAAAAACTTAAAATTTCAAAAAAAATGAAACTTTTCGGGGCACGAAAATCGAGCCCTGAAAAATGAAGTCTAAAAATCAGCAAAATCAAAGTCCGAAAAACAAAACAAATTGGTCCTAATTGCTTCATATATTATTTTTTGACTTCCCAAAACTTGAAATTTAAAAAAAAATGAAATTTTCGGGGCACGAAAATCGAGCCCTGAAAAATGACGTCTTAAAATCAGCTAAATTAGAGTCCGAAAAATAAAACAAATGGCTCATATTTGCATAATATATTATTTTTTGACTTCCCAAAACTTAAAATGTCAAAAAAAATGAAACTTTTCGTGGCACGAAAGTCGAGCCCTGAAAAATGACGTCTAAAAATCAGCAACATCAGAGTCCGAAAAACAATACAAATGTATCCTAAGTGCTTCATATATTATTTTTTGACATCCCAAAACTTAAAATGTAAAAAAAAATGAACCTTTTCGGGGCACGAAAATCGAGCCCTAAAAATGACGTCTTAAAATCAGCAAAATTAGAGTCCGAAAAACAAAACAAATGGATCATAAGTGCTTAATATATTTTTTTTTGACTTCCCAAAACTTGAAATTTCAAAAAAAATGAAACTTTTCGGGGCACGAAAATCGAGCCCATAAAAAAGAAGTCTAAAAATCAGCAAAATCAAAGTCCGAAAAACAAAACAAATGGCTGCTATGTGCTTAATATATTATTTTTTGACTTCCCAAAACTTAAAATGTCAAAAAAAATGAAACTTTTCGGGGCACGAAAGTCTAGCCCTGAAAAATGACGTCTAAAAATCAGCAAAATCAGAGTCCGAAAAACAATACAAATGTCTCATAAGTGCTTAATATATTATATTTTGACTTCCCAAAACTTGAAATTTCAAATAAATGAAACTTTTCGGGGCACGAAAATCGAGCCCTGAAAAATGAAGTCTAAAAATCAACAAAATCAAAGTCCGAAATACAAAACAAATTGGTCCTAAGTGCTTCATATATTATTTTTTGACTTCCCAAAACTTGCAATTTAAAAAAAAAATAAAACTTTTCGGGGCACGAAAATCGAGCCCTGAAAAATGACGTCTTAAAATCAGCTAAATCAGAGTCCGAAAAACAAAACAAATGGCTCATATGTGCTTAATATATTATTTTTTGACTTCCCAAAACTTAAAATATCAAAAAAAATGAAACTTTTCGGGGAACGAAATTCGAGCCCTGAAAAATGACGTCTAAAAATCAGCAACATCAGAGTCCGAAAAACAATACAAATGTATCCTAAGTGCTTCATATATTATTTTTTGACATCCCAAAACTTAAAATGTAAAGAAAAAAAGAACCTTTTCGGGGCACGAAAATCGAGCCCTGAAAAATGACGTCTTAAAATCAGCAAAATCAGAGTCCGAAAAACAAAACAAATGGCTCCTAAGTTCTTAATTTATTATATTTTGACTTCCCAAAACTTAAAATGTCAAAAAAAATGAAACTTTTCTGGGCACGAAAGTCAAGCCCTGAAAAATGACGTCTAATAATCAGCAAAATCAGAATCCGAAAAACAATACAAATGTATCCTAAGTGCTGCATATATTCTTTTTTGACATGCCAAAACTTAAAATGTAAAAAAAAATGAAACTTTTCGGGGAACCAAAATCGAGCCCTGTAAATGACGTCTAAAAATCAGCAACATCAGAGTCCGAAAAACAAAACAAATCGCCCCTAAGTGCTTAATATATTATTTTTTGAATTTCCAAAATTACAAATGTCAAAAAAAAAGAAACTTTTCTAGGCACGAAAGTCGAGCCCTGAAAAATGACGTCTAAAAATCAGCAAAATCAGAGTCCGAAAAACAATACAAATGTCCCATAAGGGCTTAATATATTATTTTTTGAATTCCAAAAACTTAAAATTTCAAAAAAAATGAAACTTTTCGGGGAACGAAAATCGAGCCCTGAAAAATGAAGTCTAAAACTCAGCAAAATCAAAGTCCGAAAAACAAAACAAATTGGTCCTAAGTGCTTCATATATTATTTTTTGACTTCCCAAAACTTGCAATTTAAAAAAAAAATAAAACTTTTCGGGGCACGAAAATCGAGCCCTGAAAAATGACGTCTTAAAATCAGCTAAATCAGAGTCTGAAAAACAAAAACAAATGGCTCATATTTGCTTAATATATTATTTTTTGAATTCCCAAAACTTAAAATATCAAAAAAAATGAAACTTTTCGGGGAACGAAAGTCGAGCCCTGAAAAATGACGTCTAAAAATCAGCAACATCAGAGTCCGAAAAACAATACAAATGTATCCTAAGTGCTTCATATATTATTTTTTGACATCCCAAAACTTAAAATGTAAAAAAAAAAGAACCATTTCGGGGCACGAAAATCGAGCCCTGAAAAATGACGTCTTAAAATCAGCAAAATCAGAGTCCGAAAAACAAAACAAATAGCTCCTAAGTTCTTAATTTATTATATTTTGACTTCCCAAAACTTAAAATGTCAAAAAAAATGAAACTTTTCTGGGCACGAAAGTCAAGCCCTGAAAAATGACGTCTAATAATCATCAAAATCAGAATCCGAAAAACAATACAAATGTATCCTAAGTGCTGCATATATTATTTTTTTACATCCCAAAACTTAAAATGTAAAAAAAAATGAAACTTTTCGGGGAACGAAAATCGAGCCCTGTAAAAGACGTCTTAAAAACCTCAAAATCAGAGTCCGAAAAATAAAACAAATAGCTCCTAAGTGCTTAATATATTATTTTTTGACTTTCCAAAATTTAAAATGTCAAAAAAATGAAACTGTTCTAGGCACGAAAGTCGAGCCCTGAAAAATGACGTCTAAAAATCAGCAAAATCAGAGTCCGAAAAACAATACAAATGTCTCATAAGGTCTCAACATATTATTTTTTGAATGCCAAAAACTAAAAATTGCAAAAAAAATGAAAATTTTCGGGGAAAGAAAATTGAGCCCTGAAAAATGAAGTCTAAAAATCAGCAAAATCAAAGTCCGAAAAACAAAACAAATGGCTGCTATGTGCTTAATATATTATTTTTTGACTTCCCAAAACTTAAAATGTCAAAAAAAAATGAAACTTTCCGGGGCACGAAAGTCGAGCCCTGAAAAATGACGTCTAAAAATCAGCAAAATCAGAGTCCGAAAAACAATACAAATGTCTCCTAAGTGCTTAATATATTATTTTTTGACTTCCCAAAACTTGAAATTTCAAAAAAAATGAAACTTTTCGCGGCACGAAAATCGAGCCCTGAAACATGAAGTCTAAAAATCAGCAAAATCAGAGTCCGAAAAACAAAACAAATGGCTCCTAAGTGCTTAATATATTATTTTTTGACTTCCCAAAACTTAAAATGTATAAAAAAATGAAACTTTTCTAGGCACGAAAGTCGAGCCCTGAAAAATGACGTCTAAAAATCAGCAAAATCAGAGTCCGAAAAACAATACAAATGTCTCCTAAGTGCTTAATATATTATTTTTTGACTTCCCAAAACTTGAAATTTCAAAAAAAATGAAACTTTTCTGGGCACGAAAATCGAGTCCTGAAAAATGAAGTCTAAAAATCAGCAAAATCAAAATCCGAAATACAAAACAAATTGGTCCTAAGTGCTTCATATATTATTTTTTGACTTCCCAAAACTTGCAATTTAAAAAAAAAATGAAACTTTTCGGGGCACGAAAGTCGAGACCTGAAAAATGACGTCAAAAAATCGACAAAATCAGAGTCCTAAAAACAATACAAATGTATCCTAAGTGCTGCATATATTATTTTTTGACATCCCAAAAATTAAAATGTAAAAAAAAATGAAACTTTTCGGGGCACGAAAATCGAGCCCTGTAAAATGACGTCTTAAAATCAGCAAAATCAGAGTCCGAAAAACAAAACAAATGGCTACTAAGTGCTTAATATATTATTTTTTGACTTCCCAAAACTTAAAATGTCAAAAAAAATGAAACTTTTCTAGGCACGAAAGTCGAGCCCTGAAAAATGACGTCTAAAAATCAGCAAAATCAGAGTTCGAAAAACAATACAAATGTCTCATAAGGGCTTAATATATTATTTTTTGAATTCCAAAAACTTAAAATTTCAAAAAAAATGAAACTTTTCGGGGCACGAAAATCGAGCCCTGAAAAATGAAGTCTAAAAATCAGCAAAATCAAAGTCCGAAAAACAAAACAAATTGGTCCTAATTGCTTCATATATTATTTTTTGACTTCCCAAAACTTGAAATTTAAAAAAAAATGAAACTTTCGGGGCACGAAATCGAGCCCTGAAAAATGACGTCTTAAAATCAGCTAAGTTAGAGTCCGAAAAACAAAACAAATGGCTCCTATGTGCTTAATATATTATTTTTTGACTTCCCAAAACTTAAAATGTCAAAAAAATGAAACTTTTCGGGTCACGAAAATCGAGCCCTGAAAAATGACGTCTAAAAATCAGCAACATCAGAGCCCGAAAAACAATACAAATGTATCCTAAGTGCTTAATATATTATTTTTTGACATCCCAAAACTTAAAATGTAAAAAAAAATGAACCTTTTCGGGGCACGAAAATCGAGCCCTGAAAAATGACGTCTTAAAATCAGCAAAATCAGAGTCCGAAAAACAAAACAAATGGCTCCTAAGTGCTTAATATATTATTTTTTTGACTTCCCAAAACTTGAAATTTCAAAAAAAATGAAACTTTTCGTGGCACGAAAATCGAGCCCTTAAAAATGAAGTCTAAAAATCAGCAAAATCAGAGTCCGAAAAACAAAACAAATGGCTCCTATGTGCTTAATATATTATTTTTTGACTTCCCAAAACTTAAAATGTCAAAAAAAATGAAACTTTTCGGGGCACGAAAGTCGAGCCCTGAAAAATGACGTCTAAAAATCAGCAACATCAGAGTCCGAAAAACAATACAAATGTATCCTAAGTGCTTCATATATTATTTTTTGACATCCCAAAACTTAAAATTTAAAAAAAATGAACCTTTTCGGGGAACGAAAATCGAGCCCTGAAAAATGACGTCTTAAAATCAGCAAAATCAGAGTCCGAAAAACAAAACAAATGGCTCCTAAGTGCTTAATATATTATTTTTTGACTTCCCAAAACTTGAAATTTCAAAAAAAATGAAACTTTTCGGGGGCACGAAAATCGAGCCCTGAAAAATGACGTCTTAAAATCAGCAAAATCAGAGTCCGAAAAACAAAACAAATGGCTCCTAAGTGCTTAATATATTATTTTTTGACATCCCAAAACTTAAAATGTAAAAAAAATGAAACTTTTCGGGGCACGAAAATCGAGCCCTGTAAAATGACGTCTTAAAATCAGCAAAATCAGAGTCCGAAAAACAAAACAAATGGCTCCTAAGTGCTTAATATATTATTTTTTGACTTCCCAAAACTTAAAATGTCAAAAAAAATGAAACTTTTCTGGGCACGAAAGTCGAGCCCTGAAAAATGACGTCTAAAAATCAGCAAAATCAGAGTCCGAAAAACAATACAAATGTCTCATAAGGGCTTAATATATTATTTTTTGAATTCCAAAAACTTAAAATTTCAAAAAAAATGAAACTTTTCGGGGCACGAAAATCGAGCCCTGAAAAATGAAGTCTAAAAATCAGCAAAATCAAAGTCCGAAAAACAAAACAAATTGGTCCTAATTGCTTCATATATTATTTTTTGACTTCCCAAAACTTGAAATTTAAAAAAAAATGAAACTTTCGGGGCACGAAAATCGAGCCCTGAAAAATGACGTCTTAAAATCAGCTAAATTAGAGTCCGAAAAATAAAACAAATGGCTCATATTTGCATAATATATTATTTTTTGACTTCCCAAAACTTAAAATGTCAATAAAAATGAAACTTTTCGGGGCACGAAAGTCGAGCCCAGAAAAATGACGTCTGAAAATCAGCAACATCAGAGTCCGAAAAACAATACAAATGTATCCTAAGTGCTTCATATATTATTTTTTGACATCCCAAAACTTAAAATGTAAAAAAAAATGAACCTTTTCGGGGCACGAAAATCGAGCCCTGAAAAATGACGTCTTAAAATCAGCAAAATCAGAGTCCGAAAAACAAAACAAATGGATCATAAGTGCTTAATATATTTTTTTTTGACATCCCAAAACTTGAAATTTCAAAAAAAATGAAACTTTTCGGGGCACGAAAATCGAGCCCATAAAAAAGAAGTCTAAAAATCAGCAAAATCAAAGTCCGAAAAACAAAACAAATGGCTGCTATGTGCTTAATATATTATTTTTTGACTTCCCAAAACTTAAAATGTCAAAAAAAAATGAAACTTTTCGGGGCACGAAAGTCGAGCCCTGAAAAATGACGTCTAAAAATCAGCAAAATCAGAGTCCGAAAAACAATACAAATGTCTCCTAAGTGCTTTATATATTATTTTTTGACATCCCAAAACTTAAAATGTAAAGAAAAACAGAACCTTTTCGGGGCACGAAAATCGAGCCCTGAAAAATGACGTCTTAAAATCAGCAAAATCAGAGTCCGAAAAACAAAACAAATGGCTCCTAAGTTCTTAATTTATTATATTTTGACTTCCCAAAACTTAAAATGTCAAAAAAAATGAAACTTTTCTGGGCACGAAAGTTAAGCCCTGAAAAATGACGTCTAATAATCAGCAAAATCAGAATCCGAAAAACAATACAAATGTATCCTAAGTGCTGCATATATTATTTTTTGACATCCCAAAACTTAAAATGTTAAAAAAAATGAAACTTTTCGGGGAACGATAATCGAGCCCTGTAAATGACGTCTTAATATCAGCAAAATCAGAGTCCGAAAAACAAAACAAATAGCTCCTAAGTGCTTAATATATTATTTTTTGACTTTCCAAAATTTAAAATGTCAAAAAAAATGAAACTTTTCTAGGCACGAAAGTCGAGCCCTGAAAAATGACGTCTAAAAATCAGCAAAATCAGAGTCCGAAAAACAATACAAATGTCTCATAAGGGCTTAATATATTATTTTTTGAATTCCAAAAACTTAAAAATTCAAAAAAAATGAAACTTTTCGGGGTACGAAAATCGAGCCCTGAAAAATGAAGTCTAAAACTCAGCAAAATCAAAGTCTGAAAAACAAAACAAATTGGTCCTAAGTGCTTCATATATTATTTTTTGACTTCCCAAAACTTGAAATTTAAAAAAAAATGAAACTTTCGGGGCACGAAAATCGAGCCTGAAAAATTACGTCTTAAAATCAGCTAAATTAGAGTCCGAAAAACAAAACAAATGGCTCCTATGTGCTTAATATATTATTTTTTGACTTCCCAAGACTTAAAATGTCAAAAAAATTAAACTTTTCGGGGCACGAAAGTCGAGCCCTGAAAAATGACGTCTAAAAATCAGCAACATCAGAGTCCGAAAAACAATACAAATGTATCCTAAGTGCTTCATATATTATTTTTTGACATCCCAAAACTTAAAGTGTAAAAAAAAATGAACCTTTTCGGGGCACGAAAATCGAGCCCTCAAAAATGACGTCTTAAAATCAGCAAAATCAGAGTCCGAAAAATAAAACAAATGGCTCCTAAGTGCTTAATATATTATTTTTTGACTTCCCAAAACTTGAAATTAAAAAAAAAAATTAAACTTTTCGTGGCACGAAAATCGAGCCCTTAAAAATGAAGTCTAAAAATCAGCAAAATCAGAGGCCGAAAAACAAAACAAATGGCTCCTATGTGCTTAATATATTATTTTTTGACTTCCCAAAACTTAAAATGTCAAAAAAAATTAAACTTTTCGGGGGCACGAAAATCGAGCCCTGAAAAATGACGTCTAAAAATCAGCAACATCAGAGTCCGAAAAACAATACAAATGTATCCTAAGTGCTTCATATATTATTTTTTGACATCCCAAAACTTAAAATGTAAAAAAAAATGAACCTTTTCGGGGCACGAAAATCGAGCCCTCAAAAATGACGTCTTAAAATCAGCAAAATCAGAGTCCGAAAAATAAAACAAATGGCTCCTAAGTGCTTAATATATTATTTTTTGACTTCCCAAAACTTGAAATTAAAAAAAAAATTAAACTTTTCGTGGCACGAAAATCGAGCCCTTAAAAATGAAGTCTAAAAATCAGCAAAATCAGAGTCCGAAAAACAATACAAATGTCTCATAAGGGCTTAATATATTATTTTTTGAATTCCAAAAACTTAAAATTTCAAAAAAAATTAAACTTTTCGGGGCACGAAAATCGAGCCCTGAAAAATGAAGTTTAAAAATCAGCAAAATCAAAGTCCGAAAAACAAAACAAATTGGTCCTAATTGCTTCATATATTATTTTTTGACTTCCCAAAACTTGAAATTTAAAAAAAAATGAAACTTTCGGGGCACGAAAATCGAGCCCTGAAAAATGACGTCTTAAAATCAGCAAAATCAGAGTCCGAAAAACAAAACAAATGGCTCCTAAGTGCTTAATATATTATTTTTTGACATCCCAAAACTTAAAATGTAAAAAAAATGAAACTTTTCGGGGCACGAAAATCGAGCCCTGTAAAATGACGTCTTAAAATCAGCAAAATCAGAGTCCGAAAAACAAAACAAATGGCTCCTAAGTGCTTAATATATTATTTTTTGACTTCCCAAAACTTAAAATGTCAAAAAAAATGAAACTTTTCTGGGCACGAAAGTCGAGCCCTGAAAAATGACGTCTAAAAATCAGCAAAATCAGAGTCCGAAAAACAATACAAATGTCTCATAAGGGCTTAATATATTATTTTTTGAATTCCAAAAACTTAAAATTTCAAAAAAAATGAAACTTTTCGGGGCACGAAAATCGAGCCCTGAAAAATGAAGTCTAAAAATCAGCAAAATCAAAGTCCGAAAAACAAAACAAATTGGTCCTAATTGCTTCATATATTATTTTTTGACTTCCCAAAACTTGAAATTTAAAAAAAAATGAAATTTTCGGGGCACGAAAATCGAGCCCTGAAAAATGACGTCTTAAAATCAGCTAAATTAGAGTCCGAAAAATAAAACAAATGGCTCATATTTGCATAATATATTATTTTTTGACTTCCCAAAACTTAAAATGTCAAAAAAAATGAAACTTTTCGTGGCACGAAAGTCGAGCCCTGAAAAATGACGTCTAAAAATCAGCAACATCAGAGTCCGAAAAACAATACAAATGTATCCTAAGTGCTTCATATATTATTTTTTGACATCCCAAAACTTAAAATGTAAAAAAAAATGAACCTTTTCGGGGCACGAAAATCGAGCCCTAAAAATGACGTCTTAAAATCAGCAAAATTAGAGTCCGAAAAACAAAACAAATGGATCATAAGTGCTTAATATATTTTTTTTTGACTTCCCAAAACTTGAAATTTCAAAAAAAATGAAACTTTTCGGGGCACGAAAATCGAGCCCATAAAAAAGAAGTCTAAAAATCAGCAAAATCAAAGTCCGAAAAACAAAACAAATGGCTGCTATGTGCTTAATATATTATTTTTTGACTTCCCAAAACTTAAAATGTCAAAAAAAATGAAACTTTTCGGGGCACGAAAGTCTAGCCCTGAAAAATGACGTCTAAAAATCAGCAAAATCAGAGTCCGAAAAACAATACAAATGTCTCATAAGTGCTTAATATATTATATTTTGACTTCCCAAAACTTGAAATTTCAAATAAATGAAACTTTTCGGGGCACGAAAATCGAGCCCTGAAAAATGAAGTCTAAAAATCAACAAAATCAAAGTCCGAAATACAAAACAAATTGGTCCTAAGTGCTTCATATATTATTTTTTGACTTCCCAAAACTTGCAATTTAAAAAAAAAATAAAACTTTTCGGGGCACGAAAATCGAGCCCTGAAAAATGACGTCTTAAAATCAGCTAAATCAGAGTCCGAAAAACAAAACAAATGGCTCATATGTGCTTAATATATTATTTTTTGACTTCCCAAAACTTAAAATATCAAAAAAAATGAAACTTTTTGGGGAACGAAATGCGAGCCCTGAAAAATGACGTCTAAAAATCAGCAACATCAGAGTCCGAAATACAATACAAATGTGTCCTAAGTGCTTCATATATTATTTTTTGACATCCCAAAACTTAAAATGTAAAGAAAAAAAGAACCTTTTCGGGGCACGAAAATCGAGCCCTGAAAAATGACGTCTTAAAATCAGCAAAATCAGAGTCCGAAAAACAAAACAAATGGCTCCTAAGTTCTTAATTTATTATATTTTGACTTCCCAAAACTTAAAATGTCAAAAAAAATGAAACTTTTCTGGGCACGAAAGTCAAGCCCTGAAAAATGACGTCTAATAATCAGCAAAATCAGAATCCGAAAAACAATACAAATGTATCCTAAGTGCTTCATATATTATTTTTTGACATGCCAAAACTTAAAATGTAAAAAAAAATGAAACTTTTCGGGGAACTAAAATCGAGCCCTGTAAATGACGTCTTAAAATCAGCAAAATCAGAGTCCGAAAAACAAAACAAATAGCTCCTAAGTGCTTAATATATTATTTTTTGACTTTCCAAAATTCAAAATGTCAAAAAAAATGAAACTTTTCTAGGCACGAAAGTCGAGCCCTGAAAAATGACGTCTAAAAATCAGCAAAATCAGAGTCCGAAAAACAATACAAATGTCTCATAAGGGCTTAATATATTATTTTTTGAATTCCAAAAACTTAAAATTTCAAAAAAAATGAAACTTTTCGGGGAACGAAAATCGAGCCCTGAAAAATGAAGTCTAAAACTCAGCAAAATCAAAGTCCGAAAAACAAAACAAATTGGTCCTAAGTGCTTCATATATTATTTTTTGACTTCCCAAAACTTGCAATTTAAAAAAAAATAAAACTTTTCGGGGCACGAAAATCGAGCCCTGAAAAATGACGTCTTAAAATCAGCAAAATCAGAGTCTGAAAAACAAAAACAAATGGCTCATATGTGCTTAATATATTATTTTTTGAATTCCCCAAACTTAAAATATCAAAAAAAATGAAACTTTTCGGGGAACGAAAGTCGAGCCCTGAAAAATGACGTCCAAACATCAGCAACATAAGAGTCCGAAAAACAATACAAATGTATCCTAAGTGCTTCATATATTATTTTTTGACATCCCAAAAATTAAAATGTAAAAAAAAAAGAACCATTTCGGGGCACGAAAATCGAGCCCTGAAAAATGACGTCTTAAAATCAGCAAAATCAGAGTCCGAAAAACAAAACAAATAGCTCCTAAGTTCTTAATTTATTATATTTTAACTTCCCAAAACTTAAAATGTCAAAAAAAATGAAACTTTTCTGGGCACGAAAGTCAAGCCCTGAAAAATGACGTCTAATAATCAGCAAAATCAGAATCCGAAAAACAATACAAATGTATCCTAAGTGCTGCATATATTATTTTTTTAAATCCCAACACTTAAAATGTAAAAAAAAATGAAACTTTTCGGGGAACGAAAATCGAGCCCTGTAAATGACGTCTTAAAATCAGCAAAATCAGAGTCCGAAAAACAAAACAAATAGCTCCTAAGTGCTTAATATATTATTTTTTGACTTTCCAAAATTTAAAATGTCAAAAAAAATGAAACTTTTCTAGGCACGAAAGTCGAGCCCTGAAAAATGACGTCTAAAAATCAGCAAAATCAGAGTCCGAAAAACAATACAAATGTCTCATAAGGGCTTAATATATTATTTTTTGAATTCCAAAAACTTAAAATTTCAAAAAAAATGAAACTTTTCGGGGCACGAAAATTGAGCCCTGAAAAATGAAGTCTAAAACTCAGCAAAATCAAAGTCCGAAAAACAAAACAAATGGCTGCTATGTGCTTAATATATTATTTTTTGACTTCCCAAAACTTAAAATGTCAAAAAAAAATGAAACTTTCCGGGGCACGAAAGTCGAGCCCTGAAAAATGACGTCTCAAAATCAACAAAATCACAGTCCGATACACAATACAAATGTCTCCTAAGTGCTGAATATATTATTTTTTGACTTCCCAAAACTTGAAATTTCAAAAAAAATGAAACTTTTCGCGGCACGAAAATCGAGCCCTGAAACATGAAGTCTAAAAATCAGCAAAATCAGAGTCCGAAAAACAAAACAAATGGCTCCTAAGTGCTTAATATATTATTTTTTGACTTCCCAAAACTTAAAATGTCAAAAAAATGAAACTTTTCTAGGCACGAAAGTCGAGCCCTGAAAAATGACGTCTAAAAATCAGCAAAATCAGAGTTCGAAAAACAATACAAATGTCTCATAAGGGCTTAATATATTATTTTTTGAATTCCAAAAACTTAAAATTTCAAAAAAAATGAAACTTTTCGGGGCACGAAAATCGAGCCCTGAAAAATGAAGTCTAAAAATCAGCAAAATCAAAGTCCGAAAAACAAAACAAATTGGTCCTAATTGCTTCATATATTATTTTTTGACTTCCCAAAACTTGAAATTTAAAAAAAAATGAAACTTTCGGGGCACGAAATCGAGCCCTGAAAAATGACGTCTTAAAATCAGCTAAGTTAGAGTCCGAAAAACAAAACAAATGGCTCCTATGTGCTTAATATATTATTTTTTGACTTCCCAAAACTTAAAATGTCAAAAAAATGAAACTTTTCGGGTCACGAAAATCGAGCCCTGAAAAATGACGTCTAAAAATCAGCAACATCAGAGTCCGAAAAACAATACAAATGTATCCTAAGTGCTTCATATATTATTTTTTGACATCCCAAAACTTAAAATGTAAAAAAAAATGAACCTTTTCGGGGCACGAAAATCGAGCCCTGAAAAATGACGTCTTAAAATCAGCAAAATCAGAGTCCGAAAAACAAAACAAATGGCTCCTAAGTGCTTAATATATTATTTTTTTGACTTCCCAAAACTTGAAATTTCAAAAAAAATGAAACTTTTCGTGGCACGAAAATCGAGCCCTTAAAAATGAAGTCTAAAAATCAGCAAAATCAGAGTCCGAAAAACAAAACAAATGGCTCCTATGTGCTTAATATATTATTTTTTGACTTCCCAAAACTTAAAATGTCAAAAAAAATGAAACTTTTCCGGCCGAGAAAGACGCGCCCTGAAAAATGACGTCTAAAAATCAGCAACATCAGAGTCCGAAAAACAATACAAATGTATCCTAAGTGCTTCATATATTATTTTTTGACATCCCAAAACTTAAAATTTAAAAAAAATGAACCTTTTCGGGGAACGAAAATCGAGCCCTGAAAAATGACGTCTTAAAATCAGCAAAATCAGAGTCCGAAAAACAAAACAAATGGCTCCTAAGTGCTTAATATATTATTTTTTGACTTCCCAAAACTTGAAATTTCAAAAAAAATGAAACTTTTCGGGGGCACGAAAATCGAGCCCTGAAAAATGACGTCTTAAAATCAGCAAAATCAGAGTCCGAAAAACAAAACAAATGGCTCCTAAGTGCTTAATATATTATTTTTTGACATCCCAAAACTTAAAATGTAAAAAAAATGAAACTTTTCGGGGCACGAAAATCGAGCCCTGTAAAATGACGTCTTAAAATCAGCAAAATCAGAGTCCGAAAAACAAAACAAATGGCTCCTAAGTGCTTAATATATTATTTTTTGACTTCCCAAAACTTAAAATGTCAAAAAAAATGAAACTTTTCTGGGCACGAAAGTCGAGCCCTGAAAAATGACGTCTAAAAATCAGCAAAATCAGAGTCCGAAAAACAATACAAATGTCTCATAAGGGCTTAATATATTATTTTTTGAATTCCAAAAACTTAAAATTTCAAAAAAAATGAAACTTTTCGGGGCACGAAAATCGAGCCCTGAAAAATGAAGTCTAAAAATCAGCAAAATCAAAGTCCGAAAAACAAAACAAATTGGTCCTAATTGCTTCATATATTATTTTTTGACTTCCCAAAACTTGAAATTTAAAAAAAAATGAAACTTTCGGGGCACGAAAATCGAGCCCTGAAAAATGACGTCTTAAAATCAGCTAAATTAGAGTCCGAAAAATAAAACAAATGGCTCATATTTGCATAATATATTATTTTTTGACTTCCCAAAACTTAAAATGTCAATAAAAATGAAACTTTTCGGGGCACGAAAGTCGAGCCCAGAAAAATGACGTCTGAAAATCAGCAACATCAGAGTCCGAAAAACAATACAAATGTATCCTAAGTGCTTCATATATTATTTTTTGACATCCCAAAACTTAAAATGTAAAAAAAAATGAACCTTTTCGGGGCACGAAAATCGAGCCCTGAAAAATGACGTCTTAAAATCAGCAAAATCAGAGTCCGAAAAACAAAACAAATGGATCATAAGTGCTTAATATATTTTTTTTTGACATCCCAAAACTTGAAATTTCAAAAAAAATGAAACTTTTCGGGGCACGAAAATCGAGCCCATAAAAAAGAAGTCTAAAAATCAGCAAAATCAAAGTCCGAAAAACAAAACAAATGGCTGCTATGTGCTTAATATATTATTTTTTGACTTCCCAAAACTTAAAATGTCAAAAAAAAATGAAACTTTTCGGGGCACGAAAGTCGAGCCCTGAAAAATGACGTCTAAAAATCAGCAAAATCAGAGTCCGAAAAACAATACAAATGTCTCCTAAGTGCTTTATATATTATTTTTTGACATCCCAAAACTTAAAATGTAAAGAAAAACAGAACCTTTTCGGGGCACGAAAATCGAGCCCTGAAAAATGACGTCTTAAAATCAGCAAAATCAGAGTCCGAAAAACAAAACAAATGGCTCCTAAGTTCTTAATTTATTATATTTTGACTTCCCAAAACTTAAAATGTCAAAAAAAATGAAACTTTTCTGGGCACGAAAGTTAAGCCCTGAAAAATGACGTCTAATAATCAGCAAAATCAGAATCCGAAAAACAATACAAATGTATCCTAAGTGCTGCATATATTATTTTTTGACATCCCAAAACTTAAAATGTTAAAAAAAATGAAACTTTTCGGGGAACGATAATCGAGCCCTGTAAATGACGTCTTAATATCAGCAAAATCAGAGTCCGAAAAACAAAACAAATAGCTCCTAAGTGCTTAATATATTATTTTTTGACTTTCCAAAATTTAAAATGTCAAAAAAAATGAAACTTTTCTAGGCACGAAAGTCGAGCCCTGAAAAATGACGTCTAAAAATCAGCAAAATCAGAGTCCGAAAAACAATACAAATGTCTCATAAGGGCTTAATATATTATTTTTTGAATTCCAAAAACTTAAAAATTCAAAAAAAATGAAACTTTTCGGGGTACGAAAATCGAGCCCTGAAAAATGAAGTCTAAAACTCAGCAAAATCAAAGTCTGAAAAACAAAACAAATTGGTCCTAAGTGCTTCATATATTATTTTTTGACTTCCCAAAACTTGAAATTTAAAAAAAAATGAAACTTTCGGGGCACGAAAATCGAGCCTGAAAAATTACGTCTTAAAATCAGCTAAATTAGAGTCCGAAAAACAAAACAAATGGCTCCTATGTGCTTAATATATTATTTTTTGACTTCCCAAGACTTAAAATGTCAAAAAAATTAAACTTTTCGGGGCACGAAAGTCGAGCCCTGAAAAATGACGTCTAAAAATCAGCAACATCAGAGTCCGAAAAACAATACAAATGTATCCTAAGTGCTTCATATATTATTTTTTGACATCCCAAAACTTAAAGTGTAAAAAAAAATGAACCTTTTCGGGGCACGAAAATCGAGCCCTCAAAAATGACGTCTTAAAATCAGCAAAATCAGAGTCCGAAAAATAAAACAAATGGCTCCTAAGTGCTTAATATATTATTTTTTGACTTCCCAAAACTTGAAATTAAAAAAAAAATTAAACTTTTCGTGGCACGAAAATCGAGCCCTTAAAAATGAAGTCTAAAAATGAGCAAAATCAGAGGCCGAAAAACAAAACAAATGGCTCCTATGTGCTTAATATATTATTTTTTGACTTCCCAAAACTTAAAATGTCAAAAAAAATTAAACTTTTCGGGGGCACGAAAATCGAGCCCTGAAAAATGACGTCTAAAAATCAGCAACATCAGAGTCCGAAAAACAATACAAATGTATCCTAAGTACTTCATATATTATTTTTTGACATCCCAAAACTTAAAATGTAAAAAAAAATGAACCTTTTCGGGGCACGAAAATCGAGCCCTCAAAAATGACGTCTTAAAATCAGCAAAATCAGAGTCCGAAAAACAAAACAAATGGCCCCTATTTGCTTAATATATTATTTTTTGACTTCCCAAAACTTGAAATTAAAAAAAAAATTAAACTTTTCGTGGCACGAAAATCGAGCCCTTAAAAATGAAGTCTAAAAATCAGCAAAATCAGAGTCCGAAAAACAATACAAATGTCTCATAAGGGCTTAATATATTATTTTTTGAATTCCAAAAACTTAAAATTTCAAAAAAAATTAAACTTTTCGGGGCACGAAAATCGAGCCCTGAAAAATGAAGTTTAAAAATCAGCAAAATCAAAGTCCGAAAAACAAAACAAATTGGTCCTAATTGCTTCATATATTATTTTTTGACTTCCCAAAATTTGAAATTTAAAAAAAAATGAAACTTTCGGGGCACGAAAATCGAGCCCTGAAAAATGACGTCTTAAAATCAGCTAAATTAGAGTCCGAAAAACAAAACAAATGGCTCATATTTGCTTAATATATTATTTTTTGACTTCCCAAAACTTAAAATGTCAAAAAAAATGAAACTTTTCGGGGCACGAAAGTCGAGCCCTGAAAAATGACGTCTAAAAATCAGCAACATCAGAGTCCGAAATACAATTCAAATGTATCCTAAGTGCTTCATATATTATTTTTTGACATCCCAAAGCTTAAAATGTAAAAAAAAATGAACCTTTTCGGGGCACGAAAATCGAGCCCTGAAAAATGACGTCTTAAAATCAGCAAAATCAGAGTCCGAAAAACAAAACAAATGGATCATAAGTGCTAAATATATTTTTTTTTGACTTCCCAAAACTTGAAATTTCAAAAAAAATGAAACTTTTCGGGGCACGAAAATCGAGCCCATAAAAAAGAAGTCTAAAAATCAGCAAAATCAAAGTCCGAAAAACAAAACAAATGGCTGCTATGTGCTTAATATATTATTTTTTGACTTCCCAAAACTTAAAATGTCAAAAAAAATGAAACTTTTCGGGGCACGAAAGTTGAGCCCTGAAAAATGACGTCTAAAAATCAGCAAAATCAGAGTCCGAAAAACAATACAAATGTCTCATAAGTGCTTAATATATTATATTTTGACTTCCCAAAACTTGAAATTTCAAAAAAAATGAAACTTTTCGGGGCACGAAAATCGAGCCCTGAGAAATGAAGTCTAAAAATCAGCAAAATCAAAGTCCGAAATACAAAACAAATTGGTCCTAAGTGCTTCATATATTATTTTTTGACTTCCCAAAACTTGCAATTTAAAAAAAAAATAAAACTTTTCGGGGCACGAAAATCGAGCCCTGAAAAATGACGTCTTAAAATCAGCTAAATCAGAGTCCGAAAAACAAAACAAATGGCTCATATGTGCTTAATATATTATTTTTTGACTTCCCAAAACTTAAAATATCAAAAAAAAATGAAACTTTTCGGGGAACGAAAGTCGAGCCCTGAAAAATGACGTCTAAAAATCAGCAACATCAGAGTCCGAAAAACAATACAAATGTATCCTAAGTGCTTCATATATTATTTTTTGACATCCCAAAACTTAAAATGTAAAGAAAAAAAGAACCTTTTCGGGGCACGAAAATCGAGCCCTGAAAAATGACGTCTTAAAATCAGCAAAATCAGAGTCCGAAAAACAAAACAAATGGCTCATAAGTTCTTAATTTATTATATTTTGACTCCCCAAAACTTAAAATGTCAAAAAAAATGAAACTTTTCTGGGCACGAAAGTCAAGCCCTGAAAAATGACGTCTAATAATCAGCAAAATCAGAATCCGAAAAACAATACAAATGTATCCTAAGTGCTGCATATATTATTTTTTGACATGCCAAAACTTAAAATGTAAAAAAAATGAAACTTTTCGGGGAACTAAAATCGAGCCCTGTAAATGACGTCTTAAAATCAGCAAAATCAGAGTCCGAAAAACAAAACAAATAGCTCCTAAGTGCTTAATATATTATTTTTTGACTTTCCAAAATTTAAAATGTCAAAAAAAATGAAACTTTTCTAGGCACGAAAGTCGAGCCCTGAAAAATGACGTCTAAAAATCAGCAAAATCAGAGTCCGAAAAACAATACAAATGTCTCATAAGGGCTTAATATATTATTTTTTGAATTCCAAAAACTTAAAATTTCCAAAAAAATGAAACTTTTCGGGGAACGAAAATCGAGCCCTGAAAAATGAAGTCTAAAACTCAGCAAAATCAAAGTCCGAAAAACAAAACAAATTGGTCCTAAGTGCTTCATATATTATTTTTTGACTTCCCAAAACTTGCAATTTAAAAAAAAAATAAAACTTTTCGGGGCACGAAAATCGAGCCCTAAAAATGACGTCTTAAAATCATCTAAATCAGAGTCCGAAAAACAAAACAAATGGCTCATATGTGCTTAATATATTATTTTTTGACTTCCCAAAACTTAAAATATCAAAAAAAATGAAACTTTTCGGGGAACGAAAGTCGAGCCCTGAAAAATGACGTCTAAAAATCAGCAACATCAGAGTCCGAAAAACAATACAAATGTATCCTAAGTGCTGCATATATTATTTTTTGACTTCCCAAAACTTGCAATTTAAAAAAAAAATGAAACTTTTCGGGGCACGAAAGTCGAGCCCTGAAAAATGACGTCAAAAAATCGACAAAATCAGAGTCCTAAAAACAATACAAATGTATCCTAAGTGCTGCATATATTATTTTTTGACATCCCAAAACTTAAAATGTAAAAAAAAATGAAACTTTTCGGGGCTAGAAAAGCGAGCCCTGTAAAATGACGTCTTAAAATCAGCAAAATCAGAGTCCGAAAAACAAAACAAATGGCTACTAAGTGCTTAATATATTATTTTTTGACTTCCCAAAACTTAAAATGTCAAAAAAAATGAAACTTTTCTGGGCACGAAAGTCGAGCCCTGAAAAATGACGTCTAAAAATCAGCAAAATCAGAGTCCGAAAAACAATACAAATGTCTCATAAGGGCTTAATATATTATTTTTTGAATTCCAAAAACTTAAAATTTCAAAAAAAATGAAACTTTTCGGGGCACGAAAATCGAGCCCTGAAAAATGAAGTCTAAAAATCAGCAAAATCAAAGTCCGAAAAACAAAACAAATTGGTCCTAATTGCTTCATATATTATTTTTTGACTTCCCAAAACTTGAAATTTAAAAAAAAATGAAACTTTCGGGGCACGAAAATCGAGCCCTGAAAAATGACGTCTTAAAATCAGCTAAGTTAGAGTCCGAAAAACAAAACAAATGGCTCCTATGTGCTTAATATATTATTTTTTGACTTCCCAAAACTTAAAATGTCAAAAAAATGAAACTTTTCGGGTCACGAAAATCGAGCCCTGAAAAATGACGTCTAAAAATCAGCAACATCAGAGTCCGAAAAACAATACAAATGTATCCTAAGTGCTTCATATATTATTTTTTGACATCCCAAAACTTAAAATGTAAAAAAAAATGAACCTTTTCGGTGCACGAAAATCGAGCCCTGAAAAATGACGTCTTAAAATCAGCAAAATCAGAGTCCGACAAACAAAACAAATGGCTCCTAAGTGCTTAATATATTATTTTTTTGACTTCCCAAAACTTGAAATTTCAAAAAAAATGAAACTTTTCGTGGCACGAAAATCGAGCCCTTAAAAATGAAGTCTAAAAATCAGCAAAATCAGAGTCCGAAAAACAAAACAAATGGCTACTATGTGCTTAATATATTATTTTTTGACTTCCCAAAACTTAAAATGTCAAAAAAAATGAAACTTTTCGGGGCACGAAAGTCGAGCCCTGAAAAATGACGTCTAAAAATCAGCAACATCAGAGTCCGAAAAACAATACAAATGTATCCTAAGTGCTTCATATATTATTTTTTGACATCCCAAAACTTAAAATGTAAAAAAAAAAGAACCATTTCGGGGCACGAAAATCGAGCCCTGAAAAATGACGTCTTAAAATCAGCAAAATCAAAATCCGAAAAACAATACAAATGTATCCTAAGTGCTGCATATATTATTTTTTTACATCCCAAAACTTAAAATGTAAAAAAAAATGAAACTTTTCGGGGAACGAAAATCGAGCCCTGTAAATGACGTCTAAAAATCAGCAAAATCTGAGTCCAAAAAGCAAAACAAATAGCTCCTAAGGACTTAATATATTATTTTTTGACTTCCACAACTTAAAATGTCAAAAAAAATGAAACTTTTCTAGGCACGAAAGTCGAGCCCTGAAAAATGACGTCTAAAAATCAGCAAAATCAGAGTCCGAAAAACAATACAAATGTCTCATAAGGGCTTAATATATTATTTTTTGACTTCCAAAAACTTAAAATTTCAAAAAAAATGAAACTTTTCGGGGCACGAAAATCGAGCCCTGAAAAATGAAGTCTAAAACTCAGCAAAATCAAAGTCCGAAAAACAAAACAAATGGCTGCTATGTGCTTAATATATTACTTTTTGACTTCCCAAAACTGAAAATGTAAAAAAAAATGAAACTTTCCGGGGCACGAAAGTCGAGCCCTGAAAAATGACGTCTAAAAATCAGCAAAATCAGAGTCCGAAAAACAATACAAATGTCTCCTAAGTGCTTAATATATTATTTTTTGACTTCCCAAAACTTGAAATTTCAAAAAAAATGAAACTTTTCGGGGCACGAAAATCGAGCCATGAAACATGAAGTCTAAAAATCAGCAAAATCAGAGTCCGAAAAACAAAACAAAGGGCTCCTAAGTGCTTAATATATTATTTTTTGACTTCCCAAAACTTAAAATGTAAAAAAAAATGAAACTTTTCTAGGCACGAAAGTCGAGCCCTGAAAAATGACGTCTAAAAATCAGCAAAATCAGAGTCCGAAAAACAATACAAATGTCTCCTAAGTGCTGAATATATTATTTTTTGACTTCCCAAAACTTGAAATTTCAAAAAAAATGAAACTTTTCGGGGCACGAAAATCGAGCCCTGAAAAATGAAGTCTAAAAATCAGCAAAATAAAAGTCCGAAATATAAAACAAATTGGTCCTAAGTGCTTCATATATTATTTTTCGACTTCCCAAAACTTGCAATTTAAAAAAAAAATAAAACTTTTCGGGGCACGAAAGTCGAGCCCTGTAAAATGACGTCAAAAAATCGACAAAATCAGAGTCCGAAAAACAATACAAATGTATCCTAAGTGCTGCATATATTATTTTTTGACATCCCAAAACTTAAAATGTAAAAAAAAATGAAACTTTTCGGGGCACGAAAATCGACCCCTGTAAAATGACGTCTTAAAATCAGCAAAATCAGAGTCCGAAAAACAAAACAAATGGCTACTAAGTGCTTAATATATTATTTTTTGACTTCCCAAAACTTAAAATGTCAAAAAAAATGAAACTTTTCTGGGCACGAAAGTCGAGCCCTGAAAAATGACGTCTAAAAATCAGCAAAATCAGAGTCCGAAAAACAATACAAATGTCTCATAAGGGCTTAATATATTATTTTTTGAATTCCAAAAACTTAAAATTTCAAAAAAAATGAAACTTTTCGGGGCACGAAAATCGAGCCCTGAAAAATGAAGTCTAAAAATCAGCAAAATCAAAGTCCGAAAAACAAAACAAATTGGTCCTAATTGCTTCATATATTATTTTTTGACTTCCCAGAACTTGAAATTTAAAAAAAAATGAAACTTTCGGGGCACGAAAATCGAGCCCTGAAAAATGACGTCTTAAAATCAGCTAAGTTAGAGTCCGAAAAACAAAACAAATGGCTCCTATGTGCTTAATATATTATTTTTTGACTTCCCAAAACTTAAAATGTCAAAAAAATGAAACTTTTCGGGTCCCGAAAATCGAGCCCTGAAAAATTAAGTCTAAAAATCAGCAACATCAGAGTCCGAAAAACAATACAAATGTATCCTAAGTGCTTCATATATTATTTTTTGACATCCCAAAACTTAAAATGTAAAAAAAAATGAACCTTTTCGGTGCACGAAAATCGAGCCCTGAAAAATGACGTCTTAAAATCAGTAAAATCAGAGTCCGAAAAACAAAACAAATGGCTCCTAAGTGCTTAATATATTATTTTTTTGCCTCCCCAAAACTTAAAATTCCAAAAAAAATGAAACTTTTCGTGGCACGAAAATCGAGCCCCTAAAAATGAAGTCTAAAAATCAGCAAAATCAGAGTCCGAAAAACAAAACAAATGGCTCCTATGTGCTTAATATATTATTTTTTGACTTCCCAAAACTTAAAATGTCAAAAAAAATGAAACTTTTCGGGGCACGAAAGTCGAGCCCTGAAAAATGACGTCTAAAAATCAGCAACATCAGAGTCCGAAAAACAATACAAATGTATCCTAAGTGCTTCATATATTATTTTTTGACATCCCAAAACTTAAAATGTAAAAAAAAAAAGAACCATTTCGGGGCACGAAAATCGAGCCCTGAAAAATGACGTCTTAAAATCAGCAAAATCAGAGTCCGAAAAACAAAACAAATGGCTCCTAAGTTCTTAATTTATTATATTTTGACTTCCCAAAACTTAAAATGTCAAAAAAAATGAAACTTTTCTGGGCACGAAAGTCAAGCCCTGAAAAATGACGTCTAATAATCAGCAAAATCAAAATCCGAAAAACAATACAAATGTATCCTAAGTGCTGCATATATTATTTTTTTACATCCCAAAACTTAAAATGTAAAAAAAAATGAAACTTTTCGGGGAACGAAAATCGAGCCCTGTAAATGACGTCTTAAAATCAGCAAAATCATAGTCCAAAAAACAAAACAAATAGCTCCTAAGTGCTTAATATATTATTTTTTGACTTTCCAAAATTTAAAATGTCAAAAAAAATGAAACTTTTCTAGGCACGAAAGTCGAGCCCTGAAAAATGACGTCTAAAAATCAGCAAAATCAGAGTCCGAAAAACAATACAAATGTCTCATAAGGGCTTAATATATTATTTTTTGAATTCCAAAAACTTAAAATTTCAAAAAAAATGAAACTTTTCGGGGCACGAAAATCGAGCCCTGAAACATGAAGTCTAAAAATCAGCAAAATCAGAGTCCGAAAAACAATACAAATGTCTCCTAAGTGCTTAATATATTATTTTTTGACTTCCCAAAACTTAAAATGTCAAAAAAAAAAATGAAACTTTTCGGGGCACGGAAATCGAGCCATGAAACATGAAGTCTAAAAATCAGCAAAATCAGAGTCCGCAAGACAAAACAAATGGCTCCTAAGTGCTTAATATATTATTTTTTGACTTCCCAAAACTTAAAATGTAAAAAAAAATGAAACTTTTCTAGGCACGAAAGTCGAGCCCTGAAAAATGACGTCTAAAAATCAGCAAAATCAGAGTCCGAAAAACAATACAAATGTCTCCTAAGTGCTTAATATATTATTTTTTGACTTCCCAAAACTTGAAATTTCAAAAAAAATGAAACTTTTCGGGGCACGACAATCGAGCCAAGAAAAATGAACTCTAAAAATCAGCAAAATAAAAGACCGAAATATAAAACAAATTGGTCCTAAGTGCTTCATATATTATTTTTCGACTTCCCAAAACTTGCAATTTAAAAAAAAAATGAAACTTTTCGGGGCACGAAAGTCGAGCCCTGAAAAATGACGTCAAAAAATCGACAAAATCAGAGTCCGAAAAACAATACAAATGTATCCTAAGTGCTGCATATATTATTTTTTGACATCCCAAAACTTAAAATGTAAAAAAAAATGAAACTTTTCGGGGCACGAAAATCGAGCCCTGTAAAATGACGTCTTAAAAACAGCAAAATCAGAGTACGAAAAACAAACCAATTGGCTACTAAGTGCTTAATATATTATTTTTTGACTTCCCAAAACTTAAAATGTCAAAAAAAATGAAACTTTTCTGGGCACGAAAGTCGAGCCCTGAAAAATGACGTCTAAAAATCAGCAAAATCAGAGTCCGAAAAACAATACAAATGTCTCATAAGGGCTTAATATATTATTTTTTGAATTCCAAAAACTTAAAATTTCAAAAAAAATGAAACTTTTCGGGGCACGAAAATCGAGCCCTGAAAAATGAAGTCTAAAAATCAGCAAAATCAAAGTCCGAAAAACAAAACAAATTGGTCCTAATTGCTTCATATATTATTTTTTGACTTCCCAAAACTTGAAATTTAAAAAAAAATGAAACTTTCGGGGCACGAAAATCGAGCCCTGAAAAATGACGTCTTAAAATCAGCTAAGTTAGAGTCCGAAAAACAATACAAATGTATCCTAAGTGCTTCATATATTATTTTTTGACATCCCAAAACTTAAAATGTCAAAAAAATGAAACTTTTCGGGTCACGAAAATCGAGCCCTGAAAAATGACGTCTAAAAATCAGCAACATCAGAGTCCGAAAAACAATACAAATGTATCCTAAGTGCTTCATATATTATTTTTTGACATCCCAAAACTTAAAATGTAAAAAAAAATGAACCTTTTCGGTGCACGAAAATCGAGCCCTGAAAAATGACGTCTTAAAATCAGCAAAATCAGAGTCCGAAAAACAAAACAAATGGCTCCTAAGTGCTTAATATATTATTTTTTTGACTTCCCAAAACTTGAAATTTCAAAAAAAATGAAACTTTTCGTGGCACGAAAATCGAGCCCTGAAAAATGAAGTCTAAAAATCAACAAAATCAGAGTCCGAAAAATAAAACAAATGGCTCCTATGTGCTTAATATATTATTTTTTGACTTCCCAAAACATAAAATGTAAAAAAAAATGAAACTTTTCGGGGCACGAAAGTCGAGCCCTGAAAAATGACGTCTCTAAGTCAGCAAAATAAGAGTCCGAAAATCAATACAAATGTCTCCTATGTGCTTAATATATTATTTTTTGAATTCCAAAAACTTAAAATTTCAAAAAAAATGAAACTTTTCGGGGCACGAAAGTCGAGCCCTGAAAAATGACGTCAAAAAATCGACAAAATCAGAGTCCGAAAAACAATACAAATGTATCCTAAGTGCTGCATATATTATTTTTTGACATCCCAAAACTTAAAATGTAAAAAAAATGAAACTTTTCGGGGCACGAAAATCGAGCCCTGTAAAATGACGTCTTAAAATCAGCAAAATCAGAGTCCGAAAAACAAAACAAATGGCTCCTAAGTGCTTAATTTATTATTTTTTGACTTCCCAAAACTTAAAATGTCAAAAAAAATGAAACTTTTCTGGGCACGAAAATCGAGCCCTGAAAAATGACGTCTAAAAATCAGCAAAATCAGAGTCCGAAAGATGATACCAATGCCTCATAAGGGCTTAATATATTATTTTTTAAATTCCAAAAACTTAAAATTTCAAAAAAAATGAAACTTTTCGTGGCACGAAAATCGAGCCCTGAAAAATGAAGTCTAAAAATCAGCAAAATCAAAGTCCGAAAAACAAAACAAATTGGTCCTAATTGCTTCATATATTATTTTTTGACTTCCCAAAACTTGAAATTTAAAAAAAAATGAAACTTTCGGGGCACGAAAATCGAGCCCTGAAAAATGACGTCTTAAAATCAGCTAAATTAGAGTCCGAAAAACAAAACAAATGGCTCATATTTGCAAAATATATTATTTTTTGACTTCCCAAAACTTAAAATGTTTAAAAAAATGAAACTTTTCGGGGCACGAAAGTCGAGCCCTGAAAAATGACGTCTAAAAATCAGCAACATCAGAGTCCGAAAAACAATACAAATGTATCCTAAGTGCTTCATATATTATTTTTTGACATCCCAAAACTTAAAATGTAAAAAAAAATGAACCTTTTCGGGGCACGAAAATCGAGCCCTGAAAAATGACGTCTTAAAATCAGCAAAATCAGAGTCCGAAAAACAAAACAAATGGATCATAAGTGCTTAATATATTTTTTTTTGACTTCCCAAAACTTGAAATTTCAAAAAAAATGAAACTTTTCGGGGCACGAAAATCGAGCCCATAAAAAAGAAGTCTAAAAATCAGCAAAATCAAAGTCCGAAAAACAAAACAAATGGCTGCTATGTGCTTAATATATTATTTTTTGACTTCCCAAAACTTAAAATGTCAAAAAAAATGAAACTTTTCGGGGCATGAAAGTCGAGCCCTGAAAAATGACGTCTAAAAATCAGCAAAATCAGAGTCCGAAAAACAATACAAATGTCTCCTAAGTGCTTAATATATTATATTTTGACTTCCCAAAACTTGAAATTTCTAAAAAAAGGAAACTTTTAGGTGCACGAAAATCGAGCCCTGAAAAATGAAGTCTAAAAATCAACAAAATCAAAGTCCGAAATACAAAACAAATTGGTCCTAAGTGCTTCATATATTATTTTTTGACTTCCCAAAACTTGCAATTTAAAAAAAAAAAAAAAACTTTTCGGGGCACGAAAATCGAGCCCTGAAAAATGACGTCTTAAAATCAGCTAAATCAGAGTCCGAAAAACAAAACAAATCGCTCATATGTGCTTAATATATTATTTTTTGACTTCCCAAAACTTAAAATATCAAAAAAAATGAAACTTTTCGGGGAACGAAAGTCGAGCCCTGAAAAATGACGTCTAAAAATCTGCAACATCAGAGTCCCAAAAACAATACAAATGTATCCTAAGTGCTTCATATATTATTTTTTAACATCCCAAAACTTAAAATGTAAAGAAAAAAAGAACCTTTTCGGGGCACGAAAATCGAGCCCTGAAAAATGACGTCTTAAAATCAGCAAAATCAGAGTCCGAAAAACAAAACAAATGGCTCCTAAGTTCTTAATTTATTATATTTTGACTTCCCAAAACTTAAAATGTCAAAAAAAATGAAACTTTTCTTGGCACGAAAGTTAATCCCTGAAAAATGACGTCTAATAATCAGCAAAATCAGAATCCGAAAAACAATACAAATGTATCCTAAGTGCTGCATATATTATTTTTTGACATCCCAAAACTTAAAATGTAAAAAAAAATGAAACTTTTCGGGGAACGATAATCGAGCCCTGTAAATGACGTCTTAAAATCAGCAAAATCAGAGTCCGAAAAACAAAACAAATAGCTCCTAAGTGCTTAATATATTATTTTTTGACTTCCCAAAACTTGAAATTTCAAAAAAATGAAACTTTTCGGGGCACGAAAATCGAGCCCTGAAACATGAAGTCTAAAAATCAGCAAAATCAGAGTCCGAAAAACAAAACAAATGGCTCCTAAGTGCTGAATATATTATTTTTTGACTTCCCAAAACTTAAAATGTAAAAAAAAATGAAACTTTTCTAGGCACGAAAGTCGTGCCCTGAAAAATGACGTCTAAAAATCAGCAAAATCAGAGTCCGAAAAACAATACAAATGTCTCCTAAGTGCTTAATATATTATTTTTTGACTTCCCAAAACTTGAAATTTCAAAAAAAATGAAACTTTTCGGGGCACGAAAATCGAGCCCTGAAAAATGAAGTCTAAAAATCAGCAAAATCAAAGTCCGAAATACAAAACAAATTGGTCCTAAGTGCTTCATATATTATTTTTTGACTTCCCAAAACTTGCAATTTAAAAAAAAAATGAAACTTTTCGGGGGCACGAAAGTCGAGCCCTGAAAAATGACGTCAAAAAATCGACAAAATCAGAGTCCGAAAAACAATACAAATGTATCCTAAGTGCTGCATATATTATTTTTTGACATCCCAAAACTTAAAATGTAAAAAAAAATGAAACTTTTCGGGGCACGAAAATCGAGCCCTGTAAAATGACGTCTTAAAATCAGCAAAATCAGAGTCCGAAAAACAAAACAAATGGCTACTAAGTGCTTAATATATTATTTTTTGACTTCCCAAAACTTAAAATGTCAAAAAAAATGAAACTTTTCTGGGCACGAAAGTCGAGCCCTGAAAAATGACGTCTAAAAATCAGCAAAATCAGAGTCCGAAAAACAATACAAATGTCTCATAAGGGCTTAATATATTATTTTTTGAATTCCAAAAACTTAAAATTTCAAAAAAAATGAAACTTTTCGGGGCACGAAAATCGAGCCCTGAAAAATGAAGTCTAAAAATCAGCAAAATCAAAGTCCGAAAAACAAAACAAATTGGTCCTAATTGCTTCATATATTATTTTTTGACTTCCCAAAACTTGAAATTTAAAAAAAAATGAAACTTTCGGGGCACGAAAATCGAGCCCTGAAAAATGACGTCTTAAAATCAGCTAAGTTAGAGTCCGAAAAACAAAACAAATGGCTCCTATGTGCTTAATATATTATTTTTTGACTTCCCAAAACTTAAAATGTCAAAAAAATGAAACTTTTCGGGTCACGAAAATCGAGCCCTGAAAAATGACGTCTAAAAATCAGCAACATCAGAGTCCGAAAAACAATACAAATGTATCCTAAGTGCTTCATATATTATTTTTTGACATCCCAAAACTTAAAATGTAAAAAAAAATGAACCTTTTCGGGGCACGAAAATCGAGTCCTGAAAAATGACGTCTTAAAATCAGCAAAATCAGAGTCCGAAAAACAAAACAAATGGCTCCTAAGTGCTTAATATATTATTTTTTTGACTTCCCAAAACTTAAAATGTCAAAAAAATTAAACTTTTCGGGGCACGAAATTCGAGCCCTGAAAAATGACGTCAAAAAATCGACAAAATCAGAGTCCGAAAAACAATACAAATGTATCCTAAGTGCTGCATATATTATTTTTTGACATCCCAAAACTTAAAATGTAAAAAAAAATGAAACTTTTCGGGGCACGAAAATCGAGCCCTGTAAAATGACGTCTTAAAATCAGCAAAATCAGAGTCCGAAAAACAAAACATATGGCTCCTAAGTGCTTAATATATTATTTTTTGACTTCCCAAAACTTAAAATGTCAAAAAAAATGAAACTTTTCTGGGCACGAAAGTCGAGCCCTGAAAAATGACGTCTAAAAATCAGCAAAATCAGAGTCCGAAAAACAATACAAATGTCTCATAAGGGCTTAATATATTATTTTTTGAATTCCAAAAACTTAAAATTTCAAAAAAAATGAAACTTTTCGGGGCACGAAAATCGAGCCCTGAAAAATGAAGTCTAAAAATCAGCAAAATCAAAGTCCGAAAAACAAAACAAATTGGTCCTAATTGCTTCATATATTATTTTTTGACTTCCCAAAACTTGAAATTTAAAAAAAAATGAAACTTTCGGGGCACGAAAATCGAGCCCTGAAAAATGACGTCTTAAAATCAGCTAAGTTAGAGTCCGAAAAACAAAACAAATGGCTCCTATGTGCTTAATATATTATTTTTTGACTTCCCATGTGACGCCCCGCTTCCCGGGTTGGGTCCCATGTGGCCCATCCCCGAGTTAGGGATCGCCCGGCGCGGGATAACCCATCAGAGTTGCTGAAATTTTTTTTTTTTCAAACATGAAACATGACGACATAATTAAAGCATGCGATGAATCAAAATTCAAAAGGCCTACTAGCTCCGTTATATACGGAGAAGGGCAAATATACGGTCATACGGGTAACCCCGCAAGCCTACTGAAAACATAAATACAATATCCCAAAATACATCATTCAATTTTTATAACAAGGTGACAACAAAAGTAGTAGAGTTGCAAAAGCAAGTAAAACGAAAGGGAGGAAAATCCCTCAACGACCGACTGGATCCTGGAAACTGACTCAACGACTCAACCATCATAACCCGAGACCTGTGACGCCCCGCTTCCCGGGTTGGGTCCCATGTGGCCCATCCCCGAGTTAGGGATCGCCCGGCGCGGGATAACCCATCAGAGTTGCTGAATTTTTTTTTTTTTTTCAAACATGAAACATGACGACATAATTAAAGCATGCGATGAATCAAAATTCAAAAGGCCTACTAGCTCCGTTATATACGGAGAAGGGCAAATATACGGTCATACGGGTAACCCCGCAAGCCTACTGAAAACATAAATACAATATCCCAAAATACATCATTCAATTTTTATAACAAGGTGACAACAAAAGTAGTAGAGTTGCAAAAGCAAGTAAAACGAAAGGGAGGAAAATCCCTCAACGACCGACTGGATCCTGGAAACTGACTCAACGACTCAACCATCATAACCCGAGACTCCTGCATCTGAAAAGATTGATAAAAGGAACGCGTAAGTTGATCGTCCAACTTAGTGAGGTTGTGGTGCATTGTGTGTGTGACACATGGATACTACATAATATATATCGTGAGCATATAAACGAATTAAGCATATATCACATATATAAAATCAAAGCATAGAGTTCAAATAACCAAGAGTTGCTGATGCCGACCTCCACTTACCCTCCATCCTTATTCTGATGTCCATCCAAACACACCGAGTAAGGAGCGACCTTACTATCTGAAGTGCATCGACATGTCTTTGCCAAAGTTCGTCCTTACTCCCCAAGTGTTCCTCCCCACTTGGATTGTAAGGCCAGGCCTACGGGTAACCGTGACAATCCTGCCGGCCCTTGCCGGCCAGGTTGCCATCGGGTCCATATACCAAACAAATAGGGCCCACTCAAAATCGAAAACAAACGGAAATATAACATATCAAACAGATATAACATTTTACCAACAATAACAATTCACCGAAAGCAATTTAGATATATGTCCAGGTGAACATATTCGCAACTAAGTAGATCTAGATTCGGGTGTAACATATATTAGGGAAATCATGTTGATATGCTAAGTGATTCATACAAGTCAACCTATTTGCAATATATACAAGGAGAGTAACATAGCACATGTTCGGATTATTCATAGCTAATGTACACGCTTAGACTCGACCTACTAGCATATCAGACTGACACACAAATGAACACACAACGCTCACCTGTGCTGCTTACGGTTCTTGAAAGTTTATCGGTAGAACGGCGATTCCAGATCCTGTACATATTTACGTAGCGTTTAAAAATCTAAACACGAACAAGAACTTACGATCGACTAAGAAAAACTTTAGTCGCACTTATAGTGGTGTCATGGTCGAAACAAGACCATGATCAAACTTGGACTAATTAGTTCGGTTTGGGGCTTCCTTAGGTTACGTGGTATGGTAAGCCACAAATAAGGATTTATAAAAACCCGAGAAAGTTCTTTAATAATTCAACAATTATTTTATTAATTTCAACAAACAAATTTAGATGTTATTTTCTTTAGGTTTAGATTTCATTTTAAAATTTTCAAACATCTTTGAATTCTTTAATTATTTTAAAATAGGTATACATTTAATTTCAAAAATTCAAAGTTTATTTTTGAATTATTTATTTTTCAAATTTAAAAAAAACTTTATTTATTTACTAATTTTATTTTCGAATTAATTAAATTCAGAAAAATATTTAATCAAAAATATTTTATTTTATTTTCAAATTATTTATTTTCCGAAAAATTATTATTAGAAATTATTTTATTTTATTTTCAAATTATTTATTTTTCGAATAATTATTATTAGAAATTATTTTATTTTCACAATTTATGAATTATTTTTAATTAAGAATTAAAGTTCGCTTGAAATTATTTTATTTTTGAAAATTATTATTTTTCATGATCTTATACGGAAAATAATTTATTATTATTTAACCTTTTATTTTATTTTAAAAATTAATTAGATCCATTTTCAAAAAAATTCTTTTATAATTAATCCTCTATTCTTTTCAAAATTATTTTCGAAAATATATTTATTATTTAAATTAAATAAATATTTTATTTTTCGGAAAAATAATTTTATCATTTATTTTTATTTCAGAAACTAATTATTTATAATTTTTATTTTCGAAAATTATTTATTATTTTATATTTCAGAAAATAATTATTTAAAATTATTTAACTTTATTTTCGAAATTTTATTATGTAAATAATTTTTTCTATTTTTCAAATAATAATAATGATTATATACGGAATTATTAAAACTATGTTTACAATTTATGGATTTATTTTCGGAATTTAATTATGCATTTTATTATCATAATATTTCAAAATTAAAAAAAATATATTTTCTTTTCTTTTCTTTTTCTTTTTTTTTTTTTTTTTTTTTTTTTTTTTTAAAGATATGGGCTGGCCCAAAGGGCCAGCCCACAAACAGGCCCTAGTGGCCTGTTGCTGTAAAAGCAACAGGCCAGGGTCTGTTGCTTGTGCAACGGGCCCAAAATTGGGTCTGTTGCACATGCAACAGACCCGTACATGGGCTGCAACCGGCCCGGAG